>BGPT01001822.1:1291-17207 GCA_003297045.1 Symbiodinium sp. clade C Y103 | reverse complement strand
GTTCGCTCTGCCATCCATCATTCACAGCAACTCACCTTTCCTATAGTTTGCTATTCCTGAAACTTCCGCCACCGCCTTGTGCGGTACTACTGGTATTCAGTTGATAGTAACATGTAATAAGCAACATGCCCTATACTCACACTAACCACAACAGTGTTCAATACCTGATCAAAACTGCTAGCTGGCGTGGTACTCATAAGGAAGGCAGTCACTTCGATGTCAAAAATGAAGCGCCATGCTTCATAAAAGCAACGATTTTGAGACACGACCACTTTCGAGCGACGAATCATCATGAAAAAAAGACATGATTCAGCACGTACTCATAGAGCACTTGCCTCACCAGTCAACATCCCCCATCATGAGTAGATTAACAGTCATGTGTTCACCATTGATTTTTTGACACCATTGACGGTCAATTTATGGTTAACCTGCCATAGCATATGGTAGGAACATAACCGCAGGCCAGGCGCAGGCCAGCGAAACAAGGCGAAGACAGCAGTTCTGTCCAAGTCCTGCCAGAGACTATCATTACACGTGGCAGGAGCTGCTGTGGCTGGTAACTGCGCTGGATTCCTGGACGTCTTTACACTTGAGCCTTTAGAAATATCCCTTTCCCAACCGTACTGATTCGTCAAGAGGAGTGCTTCCTGTGATTATTGCAACCCAAACCACTTGCACTGACACATCTGTGGCCGCTAGGAGCATCTTCACCAACGATCAGAACAGTGCTGAAAACAACAATGCCACGAGTTGGTGCTTGACAAATTTTGGCAACACCAACTCGTCACGAAAAATACAATCACCAACTCATCCTGGCACCAGCAGTTCGCTCACGTAACTTGCCTTGAAATACAAGCCCAGGGCCAGGGGCCCCAGTCGAACCCGCCGGCCACCATTGCGACGAGAATTCCACGGCTGAATTAACGCCCCAAGAAATGGTCTTCGAAAAAATGACGGGTGAAATGTTGAGTCGTCGAACTCCACATGGGTCCAAAGAAAACAGCGCTGCACTTTGAGGATTCTCTTTGCTATTTGAGTCTTAACAGCATCAACATGAAAGCACCCAGCAGGTAATCTAAAGTCCAATAGAACGTTCACAGTTGAAAGTGTGCCAGAGTTTTGCTCAAGTTCTTGTCAAGACTTGAGCCACAAAGCAAAAGGGAATGGTCAGAAATGGAGCACAGCAAAGACATCCACGGACTTCATACGACATCGTTTTCATTTTCATGTCAGTCATTGTCCCAGTCGCTGATCGGATGATTTTGGAAGATGAATTTGGCTGAAACATGAAACTGACAACGGATGGCTCGGCTACGACTGTCCCAACTTTTCTCTGCAAATACAGTTGGGGAAACCGGTATCTCAGGTCAACTGAAATCAGAACCTAATGCAAACGTGTTGCCAAATGGATTTCAATCAACACCCCTGAAGCCTATCTCTTCACATCCCAATCATGAACACAATACCTTGGGATGTTGATCGTTGTTGATCCACCTAAATTTGGGGCGCTTCATTTTGACCCAAGACCAAATTGTTGCCAAGTCATCACATATTGCAATTCCTAAGAGGTTGAAGCTGCCATGGTTGAGGGCTCACTTATCGAAATAACCTCCTTAAGAATGAGGTCCTCAAGTGGGCAGAATAGAGGGGTCGGATTGGTACCACTCAGAAGGTTCTTGATTGGGCCATTCCCCTCTATATCAACCAACTAGTGGAAAACCAACATCAATGGGGAAGCAAAGACTGAGCATTGGCTGCTACTGATTGAGCATTGGTCGCTGAACCGATGGAAATCAGCAAATACAGTTTGCTCCGATGAAAACTTCCATCCCTGAAGCCAATATTGAGGATCGGTGAAGCATTTGCTGCCGGGTTTGTCTGGAAATTGGGTTCCTCATCCAATGGTTTCAAAACTCATCTTTTCCCATGAAAAATTGCAGTAACATGTATTTATCTGAAAATGGGATGCCTATGGATACCCCAAAATTCAGTGGTCAATCATCACTTTCTCTAGGGAAAAAAAAAACATCAGCTCTTCTTTTGCCTCATCTGCTCTCAGCTCGGCTCCCCCGGTGAAACACACCACGGCTGCGGACAGCGCGCGGCTACATTTGTGACAGACAGGGCTATGCATTCAAATAACATGTGTGTCTACGCCTGGGCATGATCTCTGTCCAGAAAAGTCCTGTCGCTCGCGCACTGCACCAAGCCGCGCGTTCAATGCATTGGTTCGACCAGGTCAGATTACTCACAAGCAAGGCTTCCTGCTCCTGTCGTGGCATCAGATCGGAGCTCAAGACCTGCTTTCGTCAAAGCTACTGGTTGGTTCAGAGGAAATTCCCATTGAAACAATCTGCTTTAAACCAGGCACTACAACCCCATATCACCATCAACAATCAGGGATTTGGGGCATTGCTCAAGTTGCAGTGGAGCAATGGAGCAGTCTCAGCCTGTGATTGAAATTGCTCAGAGACCTGTGATTTAAGTGTATTTAATCTACTACAATGGGGGTATGTTCAATGGTAAATGTGATTATTTGTAGGTGTACTACAGGTTGGGGTCATGAGAACCTCAATCCCAGCTGTAGATTCTGTAGATGATTCTCCTGGTCCAAATGGTAGCTTTCCCCATGAATCAAAGCAGAATTCCACAAAAACAAACAGATCCCAAATAGATCTCAATAGTTGTATCCACATCAATCCAATTAATAATTATCTCTCAATGATCC
This sequence comes from Symbiodinium sp. clade C Y103, assembly GCA_003297045.1. Classification (NCBI taxonomy): domain Eukaryota; class Dinophyceae; order Suessiales; family Symbiodiniaceae; genus Cladocopium; species Cladocopium sp. clade C. The sequence goes on along the minus strand of BGPT01001822.1, from coordinate 14,479 downwards.
GATTATAATTAGAAATCGAATTACAGTAATAGTTATATAGTAGTTATATCCCAACAATGAATCCCAATTAACAATTAGTGGATATCATGTACATATCGTATCCCAAAAACAAGCAGCTTTGGGAGGTGTGGGCCACTGCGAACCATGCAACGAATTAGCGGCTCCTGAGGAACGTCAGCCTCGCAGGCCTCTCAACCTTGGGTCAGCTTGTGTTGATTTGATATCTTTGGTATTTCAATATGTTGAGAAACACTATTCAGTGATTTTTGTATCTCAATTCTTGTGCCTTGTAGCTGAATTCTCCTAACAGGAAAGCATTGGTTCTTCTGGTGAATTTTCAGCTATGGGTGAATCCATCTGAACTGATGACCCATGTTTTTTCTTCAAAGTCCTGGGTCCCAGACAGAGCAGCAAGGCTCTTTGCGCGTAGTACTGGACATCGATGTCCGGATCATGCTCCAACCTCACGGGAAACACCATGAAACACCTCTTGGGGTGTGTCATGACCGTCATGACCCCAACCATGCCATTGTTTGGCCAGGCCATGAGGAAAGCGATCCCGATCCCGCTGAGGCTCCAGCTCTGACAAACACGGCTTGATGATCGTGTTGATGTTCTGTGTGCCCAGGCTATGATGCTCCATCCTCGAGTGATCTCATCCAGTGCCGGATACCGCAACTGGAAACTCTTCCTTTTTGGCAATCTGGTTCTTGTCAATGCATATTCGAATCAAAAGCTTCAGCCAAAAAGAGTAGTATCAAATGAGAGTGTGAGGCCCCGAAGTGAAAGATCTGTCAGGTGTTGAACTTGACCACTGGCGGTGCACCAAGGGACATCCACATGATCGTCCGGCAGGCGCAAAAGCGCACGTTGGGCACGCTATCCTGTTGGATATTCCATCGGTGGCATTCCACTGAAATTCCTCATGCAATATCCTGGACAACACTCATCGAAGGTGAGTCGAACATCTCCTACAAGCTGGGAAAAAATGCAGCTGACATGTTGGAGATGCAAGAAAAGGAGCCGAAAATTCATCAAATTCCTCCACCACAAATTATAGTGAAATACTTCTATACTCCATAAATCTCCATAATACCATCTAACAATAATTCCCACAAAATTCCCACCTCCGCAGCTGCCCAGTTTCGGGCGCCTTGGTGGCCTTTACCAGCAAGGGCACGATGTATTGAACCAGCTGTTCCGGCCTTGCCATGTCAACGATTCCCTGAAGTTGGAAAAGATCCATGAAAGGATCCATGGAGTGGTTCACATCCCCAGACATCACTGGATTTAAACTTATGAACATGCCATAAACATACTACAAGCATAATCTAAACATACTATATTGTCGTGTTCTGTCGTGTTATGTCTATATTAAACATATGACATATCAACATACTAATCATATTCATATATATATATATCACATATTTTCTGTTGATATTTTGATGGGAAATCCAGTTCGCAAACCAATCTTGGCAGGTTGGATCCCCATTTCCAGCCGGAGACCCTACCAACATCTACCAACCATCATGGATTAGAGCCAGGGTGATTAAGCCGTTGTTGTTGGGGCGTCGTCTTTGGGGCAGTTGGTATCCACAATGAAACCCTCATTCATGGTGAATCCAGGGGAAGAACCCACTCTTTGAAGTAAACTCATTCATTCATGGGAAGTGAGGCCCCTGTCCCAAAGATACTTCTAGCGATGGGATCTAAGCAAGTTGCGGTCACCAGGGATCCTAACGTTTGATGACGACGCTGGTTGCAAGATTTTTTGATTCTGAAGATCAGTCACCAGCAGTGTCAACATGCGTCAATTCAACTTGTTTCAAACCCTTCAAGCCCGCAAACTCACTGATACTGCTGATTTCCCTAGGCCGGTGTGACTCACACAGCTGTTGAGACCCCGCACGTCATCACGAAAGAAACTTGTGGCAGGACGTGCAGCCTCAGCGTGATGCTGCAGAAGGATTACGTACTTGGCATTACTTGGCTATGGCTGTACAATTTGCCTCTATCTCATAGCATCAGAGGCGTCAATGGCCAGAAGCAGCAGTGCATAGCGACACGCAATTTGCCAAATGAGCCACCGGCAATGTTGCCTGTTCTGCTTATGACATGTCTCGCGTAGTGGGATTATTTCAAGCAATCATATCCTCGGCTGCTCCAACCTGCATTGAGAATGGCCCAGTAGCCAAGTTCCATATGGGGCTTAAAACTGGCCCTTTACCACCGATGTCTCGTACAAGAAACATCACCTGCTGCTAGATGTAAAGAAACCATACGAAACCTGATCCGTCTAGTGTGATCTGACATTACAAACAACCACTGCAGATCTTTTCTGGCGGTTTCAACCCATTCCAAGAACTTTGGCAGGTTGTGCTTAAACATCAAGGCTATGGATGAAACAGCAATCAATAACTTATCCCCCAGCTTTGCTGGCTGACATCCCCATTGTTGATTGTAAAATCCTCTATACTTTTTGTGCTCAATCTCTATTCTGGTAGGCTCAATCTCCATCTTTGTTGGATAGAATTCCCTTCCTTGTTCCTTGAAGACAGTTTCTGGGAACTTCTCAGCTATCCCTCAGCCCTGATGCCACTCATTCCAAGCTATCAGACGTGGTCACGCGGTTGGCATAGCCAACGCTGCCCGAGTACTGTTCCACCAACTTGGGCCTTGCAGTGTCACACTACGAATAGTCACAACATCAGGATACATCAAGTATCATCAGGTAATTGCAAGAAGTTGTCATCCTTTCAGGCAACCAACATGGCCAGAGAATGTTTTCATGTTGGCATTTTACTTTTCTGTATTGGTACATACTGCAGCTTATTGCCAGCTTGCCAGAAAAGCTACAAACAGATTTCTTTAGCCTTCCGTCTCTCACAATTGCCCCCTGAGTTGCCCCAACAAGAGATGCTCCACGGTCCATTGTGAGCCAAAGGTTTCAGCAATGTCCTTTAAGTGCTGAATCGCAGCCTGCGCCAGAAACTGGTCGTACCTGGGTTGTTCTTTTGCGGATATTCCTGGATGGGTAAGGTTCCTGGATAAAGGTAAGGTATGATGACAAGATTCCCCACATGCTCTAGTAGGGCATCGCAAAGGCCCACGGCAACGGGCTAAAGATGTAATCTCTCTAAGAACAGCCCCGTCATCTTAAAATATCTCAAATAATTGGAACTTCATTGTAGTTTGAGTAGTTGGAGTAGTTGTTATTTCCCAGATCTTCCAAACATCATGCATTAATTAAGGATGTTTGATGGATATTTTTCACCAACCCACCCGCGTTGCACGGCACCTGTCGCACCGAGTGCACTGAGTCTCGAAGGCTCGAGAGGAAGATGCTCTGGGGCACAGAAAGACGATGAGGCAAGGACAAATTGATGGCAGCAAGATTCGGGTAACACATGAATTGTGACAAATAAAACATGTTCAACAGATATAAATTGTGTGGTGGATTTCAGATGTGTGCCTTTTCGATTTTGGGAATCTTCTCAGTCGAACTAGGTCCTGGTTTGGCAAAAATATAATTAATTATCCTGGACACCCTGAATTTCGGCCAGAAAAAGGTGCCCATTTGTCGATTTCGATGGGTAAGATCCTAAACGGCTACAAAGACCGGCTCCACCAGATATCAATGAGGCAAATGAACCACCTGTGACGCAGATCTGTCGGCCCGCACCTCCAGCTTGGACTGGAACATCTCCATCCCAAAGAGTCGGGACTCAGATCGCATCGTGTCGTATCGTGTCGTCAGGATCGAGCAAAAGATGGAAAAGTAAGGCGAAAAGTAAGGCGAAAAGTAAGGCGTAACAGGCGTAACACAAAAAGTATAGTGTTTAACACTTATTAGTGTAAAGCATTGGGTTTAGCATTGGGTTTAGCTGGCGCCCAAGCATTGGAGTCTCCATCCCTGAGGAGGGCACCAGCTTGGGCACTTGCTCCACGACGCTCTGACGGATTCGCCAATGGTTATCCATGATGAGATTCTGCACGGTGTGCAGCAGCGAATGGACCTGGGCTCAGATTCGAAGCAGAGCTCCACTGTTGAAGTATCAACGTCTGTGATAAGCGACCTTACAATCCATCTTGCGTACTTGGAATGTTTACCAAAGGTGAAATGTTGGCCATGCCGGGACCATTCACAAGTCTCAGAAACGCACCCTTCTCGCCACGTTTGCCACCAAGAATGGTCATCATAATAAGTTTCTTGTTGAAAAAAAACTCAAAATTCAGGTTTCATTGGGAATAATCTTGAGTCAAACCAACTTGAAATCATTTCTCTGGATAAACATGGATAAACCTTAGTCATTCATAAACCTGAAACAAGCTCATGGTGGGGTGGTTCCCCTACTGCGATTCCCCGAGACTTTCCAGTGCCACCGGTGCCACCGGTGCCACCGGTGCCATGGTCAGCCTGAGTCTCTGACCAGGCCATCCACGCTCAAAACTTCACAAATGAGACCCGCATGGGACACGATGTTCAGCCGCACATCGTGGAACTCGTCCTGTCCAGGAGAAGCGTGGGAATGGGACACAGAAGAGAATTCGATAGAATTAGATATAGTTGTACATTGTTGATGCATTGTTGATGCATTCCTGCAGGAAGTTGGCAGTAATGTCCTCGGGAATTTCATTAAGATTGTTTTTCCCTTACAGTTTTCAAGCTGCAGGCGGCCGTCGGATCCTTCATGAGATCCGAGATGAGGCCTGGCCGTTCTCGTCATGAAAGTGACATAACCTGGCCTATTACCAACATTATATAGTGAGTTGGATGTAGAAATATTACTTCTGTCATCTTTTCCCCATCCTCCTCATCCTCCTCCTCCTCATCATCATCATCATGACAGATATTATTCTTGTTCTAGTCCTTTGATCTATCCGGAAATCGTGGCCACTTTGGAGACGATTCTCCTTATCAACCACCAGTTGTACTGAGGTCCATAATAATTGCCGTATCGTCATCTTGGGGAACATAGACCCTTCCCCAATGACAACTTTTGGATACTGTTCCTGTCTAGGATGGTCATCATATATCGGTACAATACAGTATAGGCCCAGCGTTGCCAATTGTGCACTGTTTGTGATGCACCTTTGTCACTAGCCATTTGACATCATTGAACCTAGCAATGTTTTGTGTCTTTGCAGTCGTTGTTATTGCCACTGGATACGGGTTTCTCCTGCGGAAACAAACTGTCGCACAAGTGAAGTCAAATCAGTTTGCACTCCCTAAAATCCATGTGTTTCTTGCTAAAGATTTGGAGATTGATTGGACATAGATACCCTATCAGCCTTATCCAATCGATTCCAATCGCTTACCCCATCAGGGAATGAAACCTCCTGACCCCAAACAAATATCATCATTGTTTCTGGCTTCAACCCCCTTTTCGATCGGCAAAAATTGTCATTTCTGTGATTTGAGTTGCCATCTTCCTGGCTTCATCATGCTTCATCCTGATCTTTGCTGCTATGCGAAATCTCCATCGCTGGCTGAATCCACCAAGTGTGTTGCGATACCAGGACTTACCAGGACTTACCACGTGTATCCCATGTTCATCCATGGAAACCATGGTTTCCGCAATCAACTCACATGCTGGGGCCCGCACTCAGAAGCTGCCGTTGAGTCACCTTGTTTCGAGACAGGTGATTGGTTTTGATAAACAATTACAGTAGTTGTTGGTGACTGTCGGTGTCTCTCCAGTTTTCATTGGGAGTATCACCACCCACTTTCTTCAACTGTGGGTCGCCACGAGATGCATGGGATCTATGCTTCTACATTTCTTACATTTCCTCCATTAACAGTCATTAAGATCACCTTCTTAGGGATCAAGAACTCAACAATTTCAAGGTGATATGTCAAACCTCCTAACCAAGATCAGAAAAGAACTGAAGAAGCCATGTTTTGCCAAGAAATGCATGGTTTTATACTTAACTCCTGTGGGATCTGGGCCATTGGTACCAATTCTTGACCGATTCTTTGATTCTGTCATTTCAAATCCCATGCTTTCTCATCATTGTCTACATCAAACTGGGTCCATTTCGCATCTTTCCCACATGTTTGACCCATGTTTGACTCATCTTTATTAGTCAAATCTCTTTTCCAGTACCAAAATTCGGCCCAAGATATCCAGGAATCTAGGTAAGTGGATATACAGCAATATGTATAGCAAATTATAGCAATGTAAGAATGTATCCCAGAAAATCTCTGGAAACTCCCAGCTGTTCTCCCCCCAAACGACCACCAAGGAACGTCGCGACCCAACGCTTTGGCCACTGGACCTAAGACCTGCGCCAAGGCCTTGGTGTGACAGCGGGACTCAGCGGGACTCAAGGGCGCATCCTGGCACATTCAATGCATAAAATGACACCCCATGTACCAGTTGATCGGATTTTTCTAGGGCGTTGCTGGGTTTTCTTACCAGTAAATATATGTAAATATGATATTATTGTTTTTTTATATGGCTATAATAGTGGCTTTACAGGGTTTGAAAGGTCTTGACCAAGAAAGACTCTGAGTCTTATTTGATGGTACAAGCTTTCTACCAGGAAATATGGGTGGTCCAGCAATCAAAATTCGGATGATGTTGATCTTATCAGCTGGTTTTACCAGGAAGAGTTGGGATTGAATTTGATCAAATTGAGGAAAAGTTGCCTACCATGAAACATGGGAGTTTCACTGGGGCAGAAAGGTGACGTCGCAAGTGGACAGGAGATTGAACCAGAGGAAATGTTGATTTCAAGTACAAGTGGGAGAGAAAAAGCAACACTTGCGATCAAACTGACCAACGTCTGGGCACTTTCAGGAAAATGGAGATTGAAAGTGCACAAAATATGAAAGCTACCCTTTTGGCAAGGGTTCACATTATTTACCCTTTTGGCAAGGGTTCACATTATTGACCTTTCGATTAGGTGGTCAAGTACTAAACATGATCAGCCGGATGTGCGTGCATGTCAGCGCATGTTCCGGTTGCCAAACCAAAACGGAGGACGTAGAAAATAGTTGAATATTGCAGAAAGTTGTTGCTTGGAAGACATGCTAATCTTTGCTTCTTTTCAGGATCCTAATGATAGACTCCAGGGAAATCAAAAGAAATGTGGATCATGTCTATAATGCATCCAAAGGCATTTTCTTTTCAGTCAATCCTCAGTTCTCCAGATCCAACAAATTATTGTCGGCCTCAAAAGGGGATGTTGTTTGCCATACACATTGGTCAGATTTGGTCCAAGTGTTTATTAGACCTTCCAATTTGTCAAGAAAATGCGGAAAAAACAGTATATATTGATGGTTCGCAATCATTCAAGTATACCTACCTTCTGGTTCTTTAGCATAGCTATTCAAAATGGCCCATTTATACATGATTTATGATGTTTATGTATTCGAAACGGTGTTTCTCCAGAGCTATGTTAAACAACAATGGGTAAATACTTATTTTTAAAATGTTTGTTGTATGAGTATCTATATCTCACAATATATATATATATATATGTATTAGTATCCCCTACATATTCCAGTCTCGAATAGAAGAATCCTTTGGGCGCCACACCGCTCGCACCGACTGCGCAGAGTCCAGCCCCAAGGACTGGAACTGTGGCCTCAGAGTTGGCCATTGGGGATCCGTCAGTTGTTCGGTGAATATTTTAAAATGGGTGAATTCAGAAGAATATTCATGTATACTAATATGATCTAATATGCATGTTTATCCACAAAAAACTGTTCGAAAAAAAATGGACTTTTGGTGTTTTTTTTATGTATGTATATATTATATAACATGTAAATCCCCAGAAAGGATAATCAGGGTTGTGCCCCAACCTTGCCAGGATCACATTCGCAGTAGCCACCTGACCTTCACCATCCACTGGCATCATGGGATCTGAAATTTCCAACTTACGACATCTTCTGCGAGCCATGCGGCAATTCGATGCTTGCGAAACATGGATCCTCTCACTTGGGATCCAGGCGATGATTTGTGACCAATGGAATCATATATGATATGTATGTGTATAATATATATATATATATATAGAATCTCCAATCGAATATCCAAGTATATCCAAGCCCAGTGACTAACAGATATAGCCGAGTTCCCATCACCATGGACCCAGGTCCCGGGCAAAATGTGCTGCTGAAGTTGCTCGCTGGTCAGTGGTTCCGGCCTCGATGACTGGTCCCAATGAATGGCTTGGAAACACCACGTGATGGTCGCAGATGATCTCCCACTGTGGACGGTTGAGAGTTGAAACCCTATTAACAATGGGAGAAGTCACCTATCACCTGGTGAAGGATTTCTTCCATGCACTGTATCAATGAATGGTCTTTGATGATATTGGTCACTATGAAACAGCCCCTTGTGCACTTTCCATGTGAAGATTCAGGTGTTCATCCACCATGACCTGCTCCATCCCCACGTCCATGCCGTGCTTTTCTGGGATTCCAAGCAAGTTCAGGCATGCCTCAATAACACGCACTGCTTCCTTCCTCACTTCCTGCTCATTGTCCTGGCTGGGATTGAGGACAAGGACAGGCCCTGAAATTTGCAGATGCCTCCAGCAAAACATGGGGGATTCAACATATCAACATGGGAATTTAAGCAGTACTAATGGAGACTTGCCGAGCAGAAATGTAGCTTCAACCAAGAGAAATAGAATGATCTAAAGAGATAATGATAGCACCACCGATCTTTTTGGAGTTGAGGGAACTTGGTACACTGATGGTCCCCGCAGGTGCTGAGTTCAGTGGGGCTCAAAGATACTCAAGATGGGCGTATCCACAGGCTATGATGGGTACAAGTACCCATGCTTAGGGATGTTGTACCCATGTTGATCCATCCAAATTTCTGCTACCTCCTCTCCGCAAAGGTGGTTCCAAGACATCTTGTCACTGTCCACGAGCATAGAAATGTTGACCATCGGCAAAAGCACTCAGCTCAGCCCCAGTTCACCCAGTGTCCAGGGACATGGGTAATTAGTTCACAAGTTTTTTATGTCTGGTACCTGCAATGGAATCTGGGCCATCGTTGTAGTTTTCATGGCAAGACTACATTTGTATCCAGGAGTGGATGACGATCCATTCTCACAAAAAAATGATGACTCAAATGAACCTTAGACAAAAGTAAATTCAGTGGCTGGATATCGATTGCCTTTGGACGGGACATGATCCTCCACCAAACAGAATCTGCCAATAATGAGACAAACACGTCCACCTACCGTTCACCAAGCCCGGTATCATGCCCAGATCATATCCCATGTAACCCCCGACCATACCAATGGTTTTCAAAGCAAACTGATATTACATCTGGAAAATCCAAAGTTAGTCCGAAACCTGATTTTAAGGCCATGTTTATCTATATCTGATATACCCCCAAGATTCATCATGATTTCTGGAATTTGATACTTAAATATAAACCTAAGTTTTCAACAAAGCATGGTCAACTCATTTCACCAAGAAGGTCTCCCGATTCCACTGGACTCATTTTTCTCTATGATGGATGCCCTAGATTTCATTCATTACGTACCGCACTGTACCCACGGTTGCGTGTGTTTTCCCCTTTCTTGTTGATATGAAAGGAAAAATTGAACTGTTTGGGTTCACATCCCAACATGTAGTCTAACGGTTCTGGTAACATACCAATGAAACGTGTATACATTCGCATATCATATACATGTGTTATCATGTGTTGATGTATGCCGACCCACCCCACCTTCATCAACTGGATAAATGGTTGCATCAACTTTTGAGCCGTGAGCTCAGGACCTCGCAGCTCCCCATGAAACATGGCCATTTGAGAAATCGGATAATGATAATCAAACTCCCTGTGTTTGTAAAAACCCAACTTCTGCCGCTTACATCCGAAATTCTGCCAGTTAGAATCTTATTTTGCCTCATTGAACCTCTTTTTGCCTGTTTATCTTGGGCCCAATCATTGCCCATCCTTCTTTGTGTCTTCAAATCCCAGGTCTTCACACTATATCTCCATCAAAAGTCATCCATGGCCATCCCTTGGCCATCCCATAGCCATCTGGACTGCCGAACCGAAGGCTTGACACAGTTGATCAAAGTTTTTGGCCACCGTCAGCCTGGTGCACGGGGATTTCCGGTGAAGTCAACCCGTGTCGGTCAAATAATCAACATGAACAAAATGTTATAATTGTTATGTTTGATTCATCAACCAGTCTGGCTACTTTCAGCTGTTGTACATGTAACATATATATACATAGTTTGGTTAGTTCACACAACTGCGCTGTACATTGGGTATACCAGCAGTCGCATTGGGGTATACCCAGTTATGTAAGGAGCATGGTTCGTTCGCCCACTAAAATTTGGGGTATACAAGCATAGTACAGAAAATCAAATACATGTGTGTATATATATATATATACATAATTATATTATATACACATATGAGCGAATGTACTGCATGTAGCAGAAATATGATTGGCCTAACCATGGCTATACAATAGTGGTATTACTGGAACATTTACTGAGCCAGTATATCAACCTACCATATTGCTCGAGACTTCCCTGAAGCCAAGTCTGGGACCCTTGAATTTCCTTGAATTCCATGCCCTGTCCACAAATCCCCAACATCGATCAACATCCCCCAGCATTAGCACAGGCACCTTACACGCCAGGATCGATCCTCTGCAGCTTCTTTGATCACGGTCACGGTGTGCTGGCGATTCCTCAACGTTCAAATGCTGAACTCATATTGAACTTGACAAAGCCAGTGCATTTACCGTGCATTTACCTAGATACCAGGGGACTCCATGTTGCAAACATCACCAGGTGATGTCAGTAAACCGAACCCTCCAGGGATCGACCCTCCAGGGGCTCCAACTCGTCTGCATTTAACATCTTGGCGATCACCAAGGTAGCGTGGACGCAAGCCACTCGGATCGTGTCCTGGAGCACGAAGGGCCATTTTGGAAAGGGGGAAATATGAGATTTTTATAGACTTTTTACATGCAAATAGAAAACTAATAGGCTGGAAGAAGGGACATCATATTTACTCCTTCCAAATTCCATTCCATCGAATCCAGATTTTGGGACAATCCCATTTCGAAACTGGAACGTAACTGGCGAGTCACACAAGAGAACCTCTCGGGGAATATGAAAGTCAACACATAGAGTTTCATCCGCACCTATCCCCATTAAAGCAGGACTCTACAACCCGGACCCCATGCCGTGCACGTTCAGCTTGTCATAATGTCCTGTGTGTCTTCCTGCGACAACTGTTTGTAGACTCCAATGAGGTCTGTGAGAAGGTCCTGAGCACTGGGAGCAGAGCAACTTATTTTCATACAGAATCCACATTCTAAGGTTGAATTGATATAGCTTTCCCATCGTCACTAACTAGTTTATCCATGTTTATCCAGATTGACGCGACTAGTGGGAGTTAGCCTGGAGGATTTTAGGGTGGACAATGCTTGGCGCCAAAACTGCGTCATTGGACACCTTGGAATGGAAAATCACCATGCATCTAGGTGGATCATCTACCACGTCTGCATTTTGCCGCCAGCCATATTTGTTGACCATCCAAAAAAATGACACACTTGTCGGCCATATACTCATGTCTATCCGGAACAGAAGTTGAACTCGCCATGGTTCCCATCCTGTTTTTCTAGCCTTAGATACTTCTGAATAAAGAATGAATTTTAGTGGAATAACATTTGTGTATAATTCAGATTCATCCATCAAAAGTGCTGAAAGGCTAAACAAGCAAACCAACTATTCACCAAACTGCGTCGATTGAATCCCCATGTTTGGTGGTCAAATAAGGTAAATCGGAAATCTCCATTATGCACCCAGTAAAACCAACCAGTCACCACCCCCGCTTCACCCAGGATCCTGTTTGGCACACACGGACACAAAGTCTCGCATCTTATGCGCTGCCGCACGACGCACCATGGGCGTTTCATCCGCACAGAGCATTGTGAAGGCCTGGTTGAAGGATGGTTTTGGGGGGTTGGGGAAGGGTTTGGAGCCCCTGTTTTGGAAGATGCCCTTATTGCGATCTAAAGGAGTATGCTTGTTGTGAGCCGAATGAAAAAGGGTGCTGAAAAACGTGTCAAAGTTCGTTCTTAGTGGGATCTTAAAAAATCCGCCAGAAGGATGGCTAAAAGGACATAAAGAGCTGGAAAGACCAACCATTCAGAAAGGTTTACAGGAGATCATGTTTCCATCTTTCAAGACTTGTACCAGGGCGCAAACATGATGCAATCATTCTTAGTACGCAAATTATACGGGCTACAGGGGCACTCGTCTAGCGTCATATGAGTTTACGCCAAGGCATGCGTGCTTAGATGTTCCCTGGTTTTGTTTACCCCACTATTGATAAATATCTCACCTTTCTCTTGGGCACAAGCAAAATACTGCCCATCTCCGAAGCATGTTGATTGAATCTCCACTTTTGATCGCTTCAGATCACCTCAGGTTCCTTACTGACCCATTTTCCTCTGATAAACACCTAGAAATCTGTTATTGGATCAGTTCATTTTGCTGTTGTGTGGGATTCACCGGTCGACAGTGCCTTGCGAAGGCCTGCCTTTTGATCTTCCTTCACCTAGGACGGAGGTAAAAACCATGGAGAGTCCATCCCACATATCGCTATCTAAATACACTGGGTTTCACTACATTGCACAACTGGGTGTAACGGTGTAATTATCGAAAATGGTGGATACTGCGAAATGGAAATGTGGAAATGTTCATGGGAAATTTGTATGGACCGGTGATCTTTGGTGTGTGTTCCCAATCCGCCGACCCCTGCCGCCAGCAGGGGGAGCGCGTCAGAGGAGCACTTACAAGCAGCAAGGGGCCAAAAAATAGCAAGAAAAAGAGAAAAAACCAGAAGCGGCTGGTGGTGCATGTTGGAACTGAGGCAAGAAGGGAGAGAGACTGGGCCGCAGGCCCGGTGCATCATGCAGGGCAAGAGACGAGGCCCGCAGGCCTGGTCCGCAACAAGGGGTCAGGGCAAGAGGCGAGGCCCGCNCAACGTTAGGCAGTGCGGCCCGTGGCCCCCAGGTCCAGTTCGTTCTTCACTGCCCCGCTGTTTGAGTGTGTGGCGGGCGCGCCGTTTGCGGGCCTTGGCAGCTGGCAGACAGCTAGTTTTCTTGTCGGTTCAGAAAGCAACGTTAGGCAGTGCGGCCCGTGCCCAGCAGGCCCAGTTCGTCCTTCACTGCCCCGCTGTT
>BGPT01001821.1:111082-128890 GCA_003297045.1 Symbiodinium sp. clade C Y103 | reverse complement strand
TTAGTTGATTAGTTTAATTAGTTCAATTTAAGTATTCGAATTAATCTACAAATTAGAGAAAAGGAAAGCAACAAAATAGTACCTAAAGGTCTCTCGATCTATATATATCCTTCTTTATTTTCCCTAAATCTCACTTGACAATTGAAACCAGTAGTGAACAGCTGTATTGCTTTCTTTAATAAAAATATATATATATATATACAATATTGTTTTTTGTCATAACATATATATATATATGTACAATATATATATATATATATATATATATCATCGAAACAGCTTACCCTGGGGCGCCGCTTCCCATCAGTCGTCTCATTCCAGCCTGGGAGCGGAAGACATGTACTACATAGGGAGTACTGTATATAGGGTTATATATAAACGTCGTCTCATGTGGGAAACAATCGCTTCATATGAGTGTCTGCCTTTCCTAACATGCCTGAGTTTCCGAAAAGAATATGTATATATATAAGGATCCGCTGTGTCCTTTGCCAAAGCCTCAGCAGCGTCGCGTTGTTGTTGACGCCTCGGTTTAGTGGCTGATGGACGAAAGAGCGTCCAACAATTGGAAGTCCCATTCAATATATATATATATATATATATCATCTATTGACAAATGTTTGCAACTACTGTATATATTGTTTTTTTTGTCTTTCTCGGTGGGCATAAGGCAAAATGATGGTTTCTTATACAGTACATATACTGTATATACAGATATCGTTCTACACCAAATTCATGCTCATGTGAAACCAACGTCTCCAAGTTGTATAGTTGGTGTTGTGATGTGACTTTTCTCCCATGATGTATATATATCATTATATATCTATGGTTCATGATACTTGAAAGTCCGTATATATATATATATACCTATATATATATATAAACTAGTGTATATATTTATATAGATAGATTGGTGCGAAGAAAAAAAAAAATATATATATATATATTATTAAAAAATATTATATATATAAAAAAATACAATATAATACCAAAAAAAAATATATATATATGTCCCGACACATTCCTAGAGATAGCAAATGTAGACATATATATATATATATATTTGAAATAATATATTTAAACATATATATATATGTATATAACTTCCATATATATATATATATAGCAACCCTGACAAACACGTACTCGTACAGCACCCATGTTTTCGCTTCTCCTGTGGCAAAACAGTAGATGTCAAACACATTCTTTGCATTTGCTTGCAATGGGCCAAGAAAATAAAAATAACTGAATATATATATATATATATACATATGAGCACCCGTCAAAATCGTTTACATCTCAGTATATATTATATAGTTGTTGTTATCGGTTGTCGCTTTTGATGGGGGCCAGTGTTTTCTGTCATTATATATACAATATATATTATCAAATATATATAAATCGCTATTGGATAGGCTTTAACTACTACCCGTACAATACTAAAGTGATGTTCAACCATTTTGACCGTGTCTCATCTGTATATATATATATACATATCATTCATCCCAACACACTGCAAAGTCGCAGATGTCACGCAAATGCTTTGCATTTGCATGTCATTCATCCCAACACACTTCTGGAGGTGGCGGATTTATCTAAAATAGCAAAGTCGTAGATCCCATGCAAATGCTTTGCATTTACCTGTCATTCATCCCAACACACTTCTGGAGATAGCGGATTTATCTAAAATGGCAAAGTCATATATATATATATGCATGCAGGAAGCCAAGAAATTGAAAGATTATATATATATATATATATGTCATTCATCCCAACACACTTCTGGAGGTGGCGGATGGGTAACCATATTTTTCTATATATATTTATATTAAGTTAAGTACCTGGAAATTAAATATAATATATATATATATATTATGAGTGAATGAAGAGTAGCAATATGTCGAAACAAATAGAGTTACAATGACCACAAACAGTTCTCTCGCAGGTGTATCCCAACTGTCTGAGCTTCCACGCAACTNAACAAATAGAGTTACAATGACCACAAACAGTTCTCTCGCAGGTGTATCCCAACTGTCTGAGCTTCCACGCAACTGCAGCCTGGTTCCCCCGTCAGGGTGGGGGAATCTATATCTATATATATGTATATATATATATAGTTATTGCTATTACTATATATATATATATATATATATATATAGTTATTGCTATTACTATATATATATATATATACATATATTACAATTACATGTATATATATATATATACATACCCAAACTATATATATATATATACACATGTATATATATATATATATATATATATGGTGACTTCTTAAAATGATAGATTCCCAAAACCATAGGTTTCAAGACTAAAATGGTCTAATTTTGAATGATTTGGGGTGCCTCCACTACAGCAAACCTCCATATATACAAATATGTATATATATATATAAATACAGTATATGCATTTCTTACAACTTGCTGCCAAAACCAGTTTCAAAATAAGCTTTGGAAGCAGAGTCTGGCCTTGAAACATACCATCGAACATAACTGTATATCATCTAATGATCCAGACATATAAGCAGAATCTGTACAAACAGAACGCACACAACGGTGCAAAGGCCAAGCTGTTCTGATGGTGATTATTTCTGCCTCTAAAGAAAAACCGCGGACATCATACTCCTGACGATGAAGTGCCAATATATATATATATATGCCCATATTGTTGATGTGGATGTGAATTGAAATTGATCTCCAAATTATTACCAATCAATATATATATATATATAACTATAGCTATATATATATATACTGTTTGGCATGTGCTACAAACCATGCAAACCTATGTAGCAAACTGTATATATACATATATTGATAACTTTGGCCCATGATAGCTTTTGTTGCCCTTAGTTTTGTGCACTTCTCATATTATAGTATATATGTAAATAAATTGCTGTATCTCTGATATTACATTTATAATATATATATATATAATATACATATGTATATATATATATATTATATATTTATGTTTATGATTATATATATATAAATACCAATAGCACATATATATGATTATATATGTATGCCACTGGCCAAGCTGCATTTGTATGCTGCGGACGCTAAGCAGCAGCTTGTATTCGCTGAAGTCGAATTGAAGCTCTGCCACCGGGAAGCACATCAGGCCTTTCATGACGGGTGCTCATGGCCGAAAAGGCTTTCAGATTGAAAGCACAGCGGAAGCCGGAGTCTTCGATTCGGAAGCACGGTGGGAAGTCGTGGATGATGACTTTGAGCTGCAATTTCCTTCTNAAAGGCTTTCAGATTGAAAGCACAGCGGAAGCCGGAGTCTTCGATTCGGAAGCACGGTGGGAAGTCGTGGATGATGACTTTGAGCTGCAATTTCCTTCTGTTGCTCTGAATCCAGATCGTCTTTCACGAACTGCGGAAAGCACTACGAAACCAATAGTTGGCTTTCACCATAACGTGCACATCCCCTGCTGTCAGACTGTCGCAATTTACATATGTATATATATATATATAANCGGAAAGCACTACGAAACCAATAGTTGGCTTTCACCATAACGTGCACATCCCCTGCTGTCAGACTGTCGCAATTTACATATGTATATATATATATATAAAATATGCATATATATATATATTTATACAAATTATTGAATACAGAATATAATACTTTTTTACTGATATATAATATAATATAATAAAAAATAATATAATATAATATAATATAATATAAAAAATATAAATTAATAAAATAAAATACAATATAATATAAAAAAATACGAATATAGTAAAATATAATGTAATATAATATAAAAATAAAATATAAAATAAAATAATATAATATAAAATAATATAATATATATATAATATATATAATACTATAAATTAAATATATATACAGTATATCACATATAAATGTAATGATATGTACAGTATATACATATATATGTATATCGGATTGTGTTTATATATTATATATATATATATATATATCAGATTGTATATATATATATATGTACATGTACATAATTGACAGCATCATAGCGATGTTTGCCTCGCAGAGTGCAGCAGCGCTTTGTCTATCCAGCTGCTGTCTGCAGGCTTACACTGATACTCGTACATCTCGAAATGAGCGTGTTCTTTGCACGCGAAGCTTCGCTAGTAGAAAAAGTCGTGGAATNTCTGCAGGCTTACACTGATACTCGTACATCTCGAAATGAGCGTGTTCTTTGCACGCGAAGCTTCGCTAGTAGAAAAAGTCGTGGAATCATCTCTTCCACGCATGCTCTTTCAGCAGCGGTTGCACACACATAATATTGCCACCTTATAAACTGCTGTTCCTTTATATAGTAGGATGTGCTGCCAAGCAATATATATATATATATATGCTCTATTATATCATGTTATTTATGTATTATTATAAACAAATATGTACAGTACATATATATATATATAGTATATATATATCTACATGTATATATTTTTTTAAATAATATGTATATATATATAATTTATTTCTACATATATATATATATATGTATATATAAATATATCATATCTTGATACATACATACATATATATATATATATATATCTCATATCTTGATATATATATATATGTATATATATGCGTACATCAATTCCCTGTCAACCCACCAGGGTCCCTGACACGGCACATGTACAGAATGATGGACAGACCTAGGCCAGCGCACCGACTGCGGTATTTGTTTTAGTTATTTTTGTGTTTATAATTTAAAACAATGTTTGTAGGCAGTCGTGTACCATGAAAACTATGTTATATATGTATCACTTCCAGCCAATCCATTGGTACAGTACACAGCTTTGGAACTCTCATGACATATAAATTGATTATGTGTATATATATATATATACTCGTATATACCTAACCGTTACTAACCGGAATGAACCATATTGCAAGACCTTTTTGATTCGTTGTTTTTTTTAATAATCAAATTTGGTTGAGGTTCAGTTCAATGGTTCCTTTCAAACTCAGAGGGTCACCTTCCCAAGGACTTGACCAACTACCAGAATCTTCATCCCGTGTTCCCGTGCCTGTTGTTGCGACATATTGGGAATGAGGAACATGGAATGGGGAATAGCTAAAGTGGGATGGTGTCCGGTAGTTTAGTGCCCCAGCAAAGACATTAGCCCATTTGTCTTGCTGTCATGCACTCATAAATCAAAAGGTGCGTTGGCCCCAAGGCACATCCCTGCGCATGTCACCGGGCGACAACAGTGACTTTGCCTGTGTGAACTGACATTGGCGTTGTCACACAGGTGGGTGCGCGCTGTGCTGGAAAGTACGAAAACTCTGACCACCAAGAGAACAGACCATGAACACAACAATAATATATATATATATAAATAAATCTGCTTGAAATACACTTATCTTGTTTTTATTGTCTTATTATTCCATTTCATTGCATATAATGTACATGTGTATATATATATGTACCTGTATGTATACATAATATATATATATGCAATGGTAATGAATATATATATATATATATATATAATGATACAAAAAAGATAGATACATGTATGTATATATATATATATACTCATATACTTCTTCACTGAAGAATTAACGGACGAGTCTTTGAGGACGACACCGCCTTTCCATCCGACGGCGAGCTGGCCTCGGCCTCGTGCATACATACCAGTATGTGTCATGTGTCTGGGTCTTGGCTATATAAATATTCACAGAACCAGCCTTCGATCCTTCGTTTGTTCTCGCCTCAACGAATCACGTGCTGTCAAAATATAGATTAAAAGATAAAAACAAATTCTGTATGGAATTAACTGATATATATATATAGTATATAGAAGCTATCGGTTGTTGGCCTTTTTTCTTCGTCTTCTTCGTCTTCTTGCTCGATGTTGATTCCCTGGATGCCTCAATCGGTGTGGTGGCGGACGATATAAACAGTATCATTCGTATTCATTTGCTAATCGGAACTATATATATATATGAGAAATATAAAACAGATGATGTACAAATGCATTGCATGATGAGATAAGATGACAAACACAATGTGCCTTCATCACCATGAATTTTCTATCTGTTGTTTTTGTTCATATATATTTATATTGTATATATATATATATACTGTACAAACTCAGCTTGTCCTGCAGGATTTCCGAAATATTTTATATATATATAATAGATAGCAACCCGGACAAATCACTTACTCGTACAGCAGCAGTGTTTTCATTTCTCCTGCGTCGAAACTGTAGACGTCACGCAAAGACNAATCACTTACTCGTACAGCAGCAGTGTTTTCATTTCTCCTGCGTCGAAACTGTAGACGTCACGCAAAGACTTTGCATTTACTTGCAAGGAGCCAAGAAACTGAAATTTATGAATACATATATATATACACAGTATATATATATATGTATATACATATCGTTCATCCCAACACACTTCTAGAGGTGGCAGATTGGTAGACATATAAAGGTGGCGGATTGGTAGACATAAAAAAAAATGGCAAAGTCGTAGATGGCACGCAAATGCTTTGCATTTGCTTGCAAGGAGCCAAGAAATTGAAATCTTATGAATTCAATCATCCCAACANGGCAAAGTCGTAGATGGCACGCAAATGCTTTGCATTTGCTTGCAAGGAGCCAAGAAATTGAAATCTTATGAATTCAATCATCCCAACACACTTCTAGAGATGGCGGATTGGTACCAGTAGACATATAAAAAGATGGCAAAGCCGTAGATGGCACGCAAATGCTTTGCATTTGCTTGCAAGGAGCCAGGAAATTGAAATCTTATGAATTCAATCATCCCAACACACTTCTAGAGGTGGCGGATTGGTAGACATATTTAAAAAAAAATGGCAAAGTCGTAGATGGCACGCAAATGCTTTGCATTTGCTTGCAAGGAGCCAAGAAATTGAAATCTTATGAATTCAATCATCCCAACANGGCAAAGTCGTAGATGGCACGCAAATGCTTTGCATTTGCTTGCAAGGAGCCAAGAAATTGAAATCTTATGAATTCAATCATCCCAACACACTTCTAGAGGTGGCGGATTGGTAGACATGTCAAAAAAATGGAAAAGTCGTAGATGTCACGCAAATGCTTTGCATTTGCTTGCAAGGAGCCAAGAAATTCGAATCTTATGAATCTTATGAATATATATATATATATATACATATATACTAAAATATATGTATGTATATACTATATATATATAGTATCATTCATCCCAACACACTTCTGGAGGTGGCGGATGATTGGTAAACATGGCACCAGTATATATATATACATATGATTGATAAAATATTATATTTGTATATTTGTATATATAAGATATATATATATATATATAGATATGTATATATTTGAATTCCAACTATTTCCAACGGCCTGTTGCTTTCATGTGTCTCACACGCTCTTGATTTCGATCCCTTTGGCGTGCCATGTGCTCAGCAGATTGCCTCAAATTTCTGCCCCTAGCATCAGGTCTCAACAGGTTCCGTCTTCTCTGCAGGTCTGCACGCCAAAGACATAGTGCTGCTGTTCCTGTCCCAAGCCATCTTTCCATACCAAAACATAGAACTGCCCTTGAAGAAAATCGGTATGGATTTCGATCCCTTTCATCAAACCTTCCACTTGGGAATCTAAATTCCAGATGCTTCACCACGTCTTGAATAGCTGCGAGAACTTTCATTAGCTTGATATTTAGATCCATATCAGATTGGCCAAGCCCCAATTCAGCGTGCCCTGGCGTCAATCGAAAGTCCCAAGAGAATATGTTGTTGTCGAACGTATAAGCAATATTTGCAATTTGCGAAGGCGCCAGTAATGCTTCGATGACGTCCCCNTGGCGTCAATCGAAAGTCCCAAGAGAATATGTTGTTGTCGAACGTATAAGCAATATTTGCAATTTGCGAAGGCGCCAGTAATGCTTCGATGACGTCCCCGAAATGTTCTATAGTTATCCCACCAAGTTTCTCATAGGTCAGGAATTCAATTCTTTGTCCGATGCACCTGGACATTGTGTACAAACAATACAGAGTCAGAGCATAGAATCCATTGCCCAAGTCCACAGCCCTCTCCGAGCGGCGAATGGCCACTGCTCCCCAGTGTGACANACATTGTGTACAAACAATACAGAGTCAGAGCATAGAATCCATTGCCCAAGTCCACAGCCCTCTCCGAGCGGCGAATGGCCACTGCTCCCCAGTGTGACAGTTTCTTCCGTCTTGAAGCCACCCCTGGTCCCTCTGTGTATCCAGCCAATGCATCTCTAAACGAGTCTGTTTCGAGAAGATCCACCACCGCACCACGGACACGTTCTCCCAGATAATGTGGTTCAGCCATGCTGCCATCTTTATCGGTACTTTCCAACTGATTGTAGTATCGCGCAAGTGACTGCATTGCTCCCGGGATGTCGTGAAGTGTATATGTATATGTATATATAAATACATATATATATATATATACACAGTATATGTTATATATATATATATATAGATGTATGTATATATATATGTCTATATATACTGAAATATATGTGAAAGATGCAACTAAATATGGTCAATGCGTGTGTTACTTTGCCTGCTGAATGTATATATATAATGAAGGTGTGTGCCAATCGGCTTGCTGTGGAGATTAGTGAATGTGTGTACCAATCGGCTTGCTGTGTAGTATACATATATATATAATGAATGTGTGTGCCAATCGGCTTGCTGTAGAGTGTATATATATATATATACATATAATGAATGTGTGTGCCAATCGGCTTGCTGTGGAGTATAGTGAATGTGTGTGTGTGCCAATCGGCATGCTGTGGAGTATAATGAATGTGTGTGCCAATCGGCATGCTGTGGAGCTTAGTGAATGTGTGTGTGTGTGTGTGCCAATCGGCTTGCTGTGGAATATAGGGAATGTATGTGCCAATTGGCTTGCTGTGGAAATTAGTGAATGTGTGTGTGTGCCAATCGGCTTGCTGTGGAGTATATATATATATATGGATATAGTGTGTGCCAATCGGCTTGCTGTGGAGTGTATATATATATATATACATATAATGAATGTGTGTGCCAATCGGCTTGCTGTGGAGTATAGTGAATGATAGTGAATGTGTGTGCCAATCGGCATGCTGTGGGGCTTAGTGAATGTGTGTGTGTGTGTGCCAATCGGCATGCTGTGGAATGTGTGCAACCTGCTCTAGCTGATTCAAAAGCAGCTGGAGCCAAGATGGATGAGGAGAACACCCGGAATTTTCTATCTGTTGTTTTTTTGTTTTTTTTATGAAATTATATATATATATATATAATTAGATTGTTATATATATATATAAATAAATCATATTTGTATATGTACATAGATACGAAAACACATATATACAATCAACACCTTTAGTCACAGCTAATGCAAGGAATATGTCCATTGTATATATATATATATAGATATAGATATATATCCGTATTGTTCATGAAACTGCTGCAGAAATTCTGGAGCCACTATACCTCCAACAGGGATTCAAAACACAGCCAAACAGCAAGGCACAAGAAGAATCGCTACGACCCCCTGGATATGCTCTCCTGCAACTATTTGAGTTAGAAATAAAAAACAGCAAATCGCTACGACTATATAATGTCTCTGACTGTATGAAAGTATAAATATATATATATATATATCAACATACACTACATCCATCTCATCACACTTCTGGAGGCGGTTTATATATATATATACATGCATGTGTATATATATATATATATACAACAATATACAGTATATACAGTATATATAATATATATATTTATAAACGTGCAACCCTTGTGATTGCAAAAGTCTCTATATATGTATATATCTGACAATCCCATGATCATTAGTTTTGTTGCTTTGGTGTTTATAAAACAAAAACAACAACGACATGCACATATCTATATACAGTATATATATATATATGTATCAAGCATGTGTACAAGCATACAAACACAATGCATCCTTCTCAACACACTTCTGGGGGTAATGAAAGAATACACACTTGTGACACATGAACCATATATATATATTGGATTTGTATATATATATATATATATAAAGATATCCTCGCACACACTTCTGGAGGCGGCATATGTGACAATGTTTGCGCTGCCGGCTGCCACTATGGCATAGTCTTGAACGTCCTGCGAGTTCTTTGCGTTTATTTGCAAGGAACCAAGAAATGGAAAGCTTCTGTACATGTATAAATTATAGTTTCCTTTTCAGGAACAATTTGTTGGCTGACTTTGAATGAACTTCTGTGGATTCTTCCCTTGTATTGCTTCTTCAGCTTCTTGACGGCACTAACCAAAGCCTTGATCACATAGTGAAGGATCATCTCTCTCCTAGTCCATATCTTTCTCCAGTACCTTGNCAGCTTCTTGACGGCACTAACCAAAGCCTTGATCACATAGTGAAGGATCATCTCTCTCCTAGTCCATATCTTTCTCCAGTACCTTGCTACCCACAACCTTTCGTATGACTCCCCTGTAACAGGGGAAGTCCATTGTTCAACCCACACAGCTGGCATGGGCAATCCGCAAAACTGAAGCACTATTTGAGCCAAAATGAAGCTGTGTGAAGGCACAAGAGCATACACATTCATATAGCCATAGATTCGTGTGTATGCATACACATTGTATAATATATATATATATAATATTATATATATACAATATTATATATATATATAATTTCGAAGATATATATATATATATACATGTATATATACTGTATTTCCAACGACTGTATATATAAATATATACATGACAATCTCTGATAGTACTGTACAGACAACCACTTCGTCTGACCTGAGCCACCGTCTATATATAAATATAGTACAGTGTATATATATTTATTTATATGTCTCTCTCTATATATATATATATGTAATACCTGGCTATTAAATAAATATAGTATAAACGTCGAAAAATAATATAGAGCTACGACAACCACAAACAGTTCCCTTCCGGTTACCAATCGTCTTAGCTTCCACACAACTGCAGCCTGGTTCCCCGTCAGGGTGAGGGATCTATGCATATATATATTTATATACATACTATATACTGTATGTATATATATATATATATTTAAATACATACTATATACTGTATGTATATATATATATCATATATATATATATACATTGTATATATGTATGTTTATACGTATATATATATATATTTATATATATACAGATAAATTATATATATATGTATATTGAGTGCACACACCGTTTCATTTTGAGGATCCGGACTGCTGCGTCGCTGCGACCTAGGCCCCCGTCAGGGTGGGGGACTATTCATGTATTATAGTATATATATAATTCATATCTTAATATATATATATATATATATATACACATACATTTTGAAACCAATATGTATGCATTCATATATATATATACAAATAAATGAACATATATTTATATATATCTAATGTAAATATATATAATTATAGTTATTTATATATATATACAGTAAATATTTATATTATACATATCTTACCATACAAATATATATATATAGTTTTACCGTTTCTGTCGTATCGGATATATATAATATTTGTGTACGTCCAGGTGTATATATATCGTTGGCCCGTCTGTTGACAATATAAATATTATATATATATATATATATTATATAATCCGGTCAGTTGCTTTGACCCAGTCTCAACATCAAGCCTTCAAGTGCTCCTTTGGACCCATTGAGAGGATGCCCCTTGTTAAGCTCCTTCCTCCCCCCGGAAGANTGTTGCTGTCGCTGCTGGCCGCACACCCCTGATTTCATCCACCACAGACTCTGGAACCTCACCAGGAGTTTGAATTTCTGAAGCATCAAGTGTGAACCCCATTCTACGAGTATTAGATAACTTGGCTTTCCAAGTTTCCCAGGCATACTTGTGTACCTGGGACAGTTTGAATATATATAATATACATTAAATATACGTATTAAAAAAATGTATACAAATATATAAATAAATATATATATATGTATATATATATATATGTATGTGTATATGTATTTTAATATATATATATATATAGATATGCATACATTAAAATATGTCTCCACCTGATTCATCTAACCCGTCTTGAAACCACCAGCTGAGAACGCATTCTTGCAGCCATGAAGTGTGCCTGCTCNATATGCATACATTAAAATATGTCTCCACCTGATTCATCTAACCCGTCTTGAAACCACCAGCTGAGAACGCATTCTTGCAGCCATGAAGTGTGCCTGCTCGATGGTTTTCTCCTATGGTGGTGTCCGTAGAACAAGCACCTTTGTGTAGAGACACCCCTCAACCTTTTTCGAGCTGAGACCTTTTTTCAGAAAATCACTACCGAATGATTCCATGTCTAATTGACATGAAGTGTGCCCGCTCGATGGTCTTCTGCTATGGTGGTGTCCGTAGAACAAGCCCGGCTGCAGTCGCCGATTGTCGATGTTNTTCCATGTCTAATTGACATGAAGTGTGCCCGCTCGATGGTCTTCTGCTATGGTGGTGTCCGTAGAACAAGCCCGGCTGCAGTCGCCGATTGTCGATGTTATGCAACTCGCCGTGGTAAAACATCACATGCATCTGAGGAAGCTATTCCATCTCTACATTCGCAAATAGTCCTTGGCCCTGGCGAATCCATCCGTCACAATTGTGACACATACTTGTATATAATATATCATATAATATGTATAAAACATAAATCCGAATTGTTAATTAGGGATTATTCTAAATGTTGTCCAACAATTTGCTGGAAAAGCGTCAGACTTTCATGGTACGAGTATATATCGATCTTAGTTGTTGCCCTCGAAACATTCATTTTGAAGCATTCCTATTTTCAGACAGGCCCATTGTTTAACAACCAAGTTTGTGTATAACATGTATATATATATAATGTATATAACATCGATATATATATAAATATGTGTGTACACATGCCTTGGTATGTTGTACATATATATATATATGTATTTATTTATTTTATAAATGCAAACAAACACATGTGTATATATATATGTATGTATATATATATATGTATATAAATATGTATATATAGAGAGAGACAGACTGTCCGGTTCTAGTCTGGAACCATCTTTCTCCACCCGATCACCCTGGGTGCCCTGACAATATTGACCAGAGCGACTGGATGATTAACCTTGCACGGCTCGGAATGGCATCGAATCCATCAGAAACAAAGACATATACTCACATATATATATATATATATATAACCATCCCTAAATGTGTGCATTCACCAATTTGTATGCATATATGTATATACAGTGTATATATAGTCAAACCTCTGAATATGTGTGTATACAAGTATGTATATATATATATATATGTCATCCCTCCTCCAGAATATCTTGCAAGCAGCCACAGCTATCAAAACTTTTGACAATCTGGCAGTTGCTGGCGGTGTGCACCTGTCCGTTCTCGTGCACAACCACCAGCAGGTTTGTAAAATAATAGTACGCCAATACGGTACTGGTTGTATCGCATTGTATTGTACTGCGNGGTTTGTAAAATAATAGTACGCCAATACGGTACTGGTTGTATCGCATTGTATTGTACTGCGGTGGCTGCTGGCCATGTGGTCTTGCAAACAAGTATATACGAGTATGAAGCACTAGATGCAATGCTACAATCACAATGTGGATATGTATTTCAATATTATATATATATGACATTCTATAAATATCATCCATTCGGCCATTGCCACAGCTTGCCGAAACTGCACCAAATCATCCAGCATCCGAGCCAAGCATTCTCANTATATATATATGACATTCTATAAATATCATCCATTCGGCCATTGCCACAGCTTGCCGAAACTGCACCAAATCATCCAGCATCCGAGCCAAGCATTCTCATAACAATGAAATTTTCTCATTGTGTCTTTGATTGAAGGTTGGATTGAATTGATCGATATATATGCTTCGGCAACATTCCGCTTTAATCTCACTTTCACCACCAACCATGGATCAATTCACGCATGCTGAGCGGGTGATTCTTGAAGACTGACTTCACTGTCTGTACATCGGATTCGTGTGCCATCATCCTGACGACTAGTTTCATCAGTCTGGGGCGAGGAGGCAACAGAGTCTTGGCAATTGATTGGTGCTTCGGATTTGCCCGAATCTTTACAATTGACGTGTCCGTCTTTCCCAGTGAATATTTCGAAGGCTTGTTGCTCACTTTCATTGGAGTCAACACCATCGTGTCATCAAACAATCTACCCGAAGANAATTGACGTGTCCGTCTTTCCCAGTGAATATTTCGAAGGCTTGTTGCTCACTTTCATTGGAGTCAACACCATCGTGTCATCAAACAATCTACCCGAAGATGCAGTGCGAGCTTTGAGCGGAGTGACCGCATCCGTGATATGACTTGCACTCAGAAAACAGGAAATGATGTTTGGTGTCAGGCCCAGCTTGACGATCAAAAAGGCTTCGTGACACTGCAAGAAATGCATGGGTTAGAGTATAAATTGCTACCGTACCGAGCTATTCATCGAAATCACTATTTTGATCGATAACTGAATTGAATTTTCTATCTGTGGTTTTTGTTAGAGTTTCAATTCATCTGTCAGTCTCACAGCTCTTGGAAATCAGCTCCTAGAAACGAATATATATATATATATATATATATTATAACCTATAGTATATATTGATGTATATACACTCGTATCTATCAAGTCGCCAATGTTTTCTAATTTCGTATATATATATATATATATGATATATAAGTCTACATCTATATTATATATTACTTCCATATACACTTGTTCGCTTGCTACACATGTCCAAAAACACACCATGGCATGCTGCATGACACTGCATGACACAGCAATGTA
Organism: Symbiodinium sp. clade C Y103; assembly: GCA_003297045.1. Lineage (NCBI taxonomy): Eukaryota > Dinophyceae > Suessiales > Symbiodiniaceae > Cladocopium > Cladocopium sp. clade C. The sequence goes on along the minus strand of BGPT01001821.1, from coordinate 114,019 downwards.
TATCATCTCAGGTCCGAACAGCTGCATCACCTGACCTGGCCCCCGTCAGGCTGGGGGAACTATTCATGCAGCATATGTATGTATATATATATATATTGTTGATTAAATGATAATTTATGTAGATGTAATATCTGTGTCGTATGGTATAAAGTCTCGAATATCGGGGCGGGTGGAACTATTCAGTTAGCATATATATGTATGCATAGTTAAATATATATATATATATAAAAAATATATATATATATATATATTATAGTGCGATTCATATCAATCATGTAACACATATAGTAATTTATCTACAGGATATAAATATAAATATACACTAGTTATATATATATATACTGTTCAAAGCCTCAAATCACATAGCTCATGACTAGGTGCCTTTGGTGACCTTGCAAGGTTTCAAACCCTCTGACAGTACATAGCACGATGCTGTAGCGGATTCCCTTGAAAGCGGACTGCTGCTGTCGCCTGATCTGGCCCCCGTCACGGCGGGGGAACTGTTCATACAGCATATAAATATATATATATATATATACTATATTGTTAATTAAATGATGGTTTATGTGTTATATCTATAGTGTATGATAAAAAGTCTCAAATATCAGGTGACATCAGTTTGTACATCTATATATATATATATATCTATATATGTATATATATACTGTATATCTATATATATAAACGCATATATACATATATATATATATGTATATACAATCCATTTATACACATATATATAGTGGGTGGATTGGTATATATATATATATATTTACATTATTTGGAAAAATGTTGGTATATCAATATCTATACCAATATATATACATATATATATATATGTGTGACTTATATTAATGATTTTCAGTGTATATATATATATATTACCTACATGTACATACATAGTATATATATAAATATATTTATTTATTTTTTTTAGGTACAGGCAAACATAATTTACATACATCTATATATATATATATGTATATATATACGCCAGAATCTTGTACGAACCGATCACCCCCGGCGTCGAGGCTAGAATCAAACTTTTCAGTAAGGGCAAGCGCCTCCAAGCATGTGCTTTGCTTGCTTTCCTCGCCTGCGTTTGCGCTAGCCTCCAGTGATATTCGTCTTTGGATCCTTCCAAAGGGATTTGAGTTCGCTTACTTGATCAACTTCTTCTCTCCATTTGGCCACCGGACTGTATGTCGATTACATCTAGCTCCCATCACTTGATGGAAAGCATACAACCATGAACCAACCATCAAGCATCCGTACGCTCCATCTCTTTCTCGACCACGAAGAAAATTAAGGGACACCCTTGATAAGGGTCGCTGCGTTGTCTCTATGGTGTAGCCGCAATTCTGGCTGCTGATTCCCGAACATGTATATATATATAATGTATATATATATATAAGGTTTGATTCCCTTGCGTACATGAATTATTGGTTCACATGCACTTGTATATAGATATATATAGATATATATATACAGTAAAAGCTGTGTTCATCGTATACAGATATATATATATACATATTGTTGGCATCACTGGGCAAATCCAAATGTCACTGCTTCTCGTCCATGATCGTGTTTAGACTATCTTCGTATGTGTCCTTCGAAATCAGAAGATAGACCATGACGGATCTTTGGCTGTCTCCAGAAAGCGACCCACAGACACCCTGCTCGCTTTGCACTGCATTTCATGTGGAAGGCTACGACGCAATCACCGTCACTCAGCACACCTGCTCGCTTTGCACTGCATTTCATGTGGAAGGCTACGACGCAATCACCGTTGCTCAGCACATAGCGATCCGCTGGGAAAGCAATCTGTCAATTCATCATATGATGTATATATATATATACACAAGTATATCTACAGCATATATAATGCTTTTATATACGCAATTGTATGTATATATATATACATATATATATACTACTGTATATGGTTTTGATACGATATCTGTATATATGTGATGCATGTATATATATATATATATATGTAATACTCATATTATGCTTTTGTAAATATATAATGTCCCACCACATCCATCCCAGTCCCACGCAGACAGGGCCCTGATGCTGGTAATAAAGGACCTGGGCACGGCACATTTTATGTATAACATGTATATATATATATATAACTACACATGTGTACACATGTGTGACTATGTGGTTACTTCTATATCTCTGAGGCATTTCACATGTATCCAATGTCAACACAAACAAACCCAAAAGCTCCAAAACATATGTTTCATTTCTTGTTGCCGGTTAAATTATATATATATGTATATATATATATATCATTATATATATATATATATATCGTTGTATGAATTGTGGAAAAAAAAAAATTACAAAGCAACCAGATGCTTGCACAATTGCAAAGTTGTAGCCTGAGTCCCCGTCAGACTGGTAGTCTAATCTGATGATCTTGTGGAGATCGTCGTATCGAACCTTAGCCCCCGTCAGGGTGGGGGAGTTGTTATTCATAAATATATATATATTATACATGTTTATACGAATACACATAGATAAAAAAATATATTGTATACATATATACCCAGCATATATATATATATATGTATATATACACGAAAAAAATATTATACATATATATATATATACATATATATGTCAACATATATATATATATATATAGGAATCGGGAATCCTATATATATATAATATGTTTGGATGTAGGTGGTGGTGAACTATACTATACATATCATATATAGAACCTGCCCTCTATAAAAATAGAACTATACTATATACTATATAAATCCTGCTCTCCATAAAAGTGTTGGCATATGTCTATATAACTATACTATATATGTATATAGGGTGATGGTGATATAGCTCCAGTTGTGGAAGTGTCTGTCATTCACGCTGGAAGCTTCCAGTTGGTCCTGACTTTTTCGTATAGCCTGGCTTCCAAGT
>BGPT01001821.1:78126-111067 GCA_003297045.1 Symbiodinium sp. clade C Y103 | reverse complement strand
TTCGTGTCCTTTATTGTGGAAGACGGAGTGGTGCGAACCAGCTGCACTTCGTCACCCAGTAAACTCTAAATATTCATCTTCCCACTGCTTCGCCAAGTGGCTTGTAGCTTGGTGCTTATCAGCAGACCCCGGCGAAAGCAGCTCGTGAGTTTCAATATATATATATATATGCGTTGCAAATATATATATATATAGATATATATATATATATAATATATACATATATTAATATATACTTGTACTGTAAAACATATATACATGATGCTTTTAAATATGGATAATATATAAATATAGATAAATGTATTTTGTATATATATATATATACTGTACACATTCAGATATTAAAATTCATACTTAAATCTATTATATATATATATATATATGTACATTCTGTAAAAATATATATATATATATATTTATATTTAATATTATATACGTATATATATATATATATATATATATTGTATATATATATATATACATATAAGTATGTACAACGATTATATATTGTACCCACTATCGGTGTCCCACTGATCTTCTCCAAGGCATGGAAAGCATGATTCTTCAGGCCTATCCAGTGACACGTTTCGAATCTGAAAATCTTCGAAGACATCTTTGCAGCCACTCCTCGATCGACTGGCGCTCGTAGCAGTGGCCTTCATCCGCTGTCACAGGGTCAAACATGACCGACTGTGCGATAGTACACAAGAACTCGTTTGGAACTATCGCACAGAAGAAGCCAGCAGTCACTATATCTCAATTACAATTTGGAACGTCGCCAGACCCGCTTCTGCGCGCTCCATCTGATCCAGCTTTCTGATTGCGAACTGTGTGGTATGGACGCGTTTGTTGGGGCCCATGCTGGTCCTTGCCCAGGTTGCATCACATCCTAACGTTTCGTAGCCTCCGGAACTGCTTTCTCAGCTGTAGTTCCAGTGCTATGGGCTCGGTCGTCTCATTCACGGCAATCGTTCGTCCCAAGCCCATTCGATCTTAATTTTCTATCTGATCGTTTTCATCGGTTTGTTGCAGTACGAGTAATTGAAATTAGAAAAAAAATATACTTACCCACTCCAAACTATATATAATGGATTTTATTGATGCATCTATATAGTATGTATGTGTATATATATATATATGGATATGTGAATATATATATATATATAAAAATGTGTTTATATATATATATATAAATAGATAAATATATATATATATGTATATTTCATATATAAAGCATTATATAGAGTATTTATATAACCCGATCCTTCCGAGGCCCTGACACTGACAGTCGCTGGCCTGAGCTGGGGTAGGACTGTGTGTATTGATGGAAAATGTTATGTACTGTATACATATTTTGCTGGAATGACTTGCTACATCAACTCAGCGCCTGTCATTGGTGCTTGACGCACCTTGAAGATATTGATCTGTTCCCAGCCTCAAACTCAAGAGAAATAAGTGCATTGAAAGCACAGAATCACAAGGGAAATTGCTTTCAGTGTCTTCATATCATACAGCTAGAGTCATTGTTAACATGAAAACCACTGGCACTGGCACATATGGAAACACATACACATGACATTTAAAATCATATTTATGTATATTTGCAATGTTTACACAATAAATATATATATATATGCATGTGTTGAAATCTCAACACACTTCTGGAGGTGGCAAATGTATATATATATATATATATCAGCTCTGCAATCCACCGAATTCGTTCTTTTTCACGGCGGTGATCGACGCTCACAGTGTGATCTGCTTCTCATCCTGTCAAAAATGTTTGCGAAAAAAGAATTGTAGATACACACAAATATGTATTTTGACAAATGCTCTATGCCTGTGATGCTTCTTCATCGATCTCTTTGATGACTTCGATGTCACCTACATGCAAGAATGTTGATGACTAGAAATGAAACAAGTGGTCAATCTGCATGAAAAGACTTGAATACATCGAATAAATATATATATATATATACTGTATGTATGTATATATATATATATATATCAAGTTGTCTGATGATTTGTCTTCTATGCATTCTACTATAGCATACGAAAACATGCATGGAAGACGTGTGGCGGAGATCGCGAGCGACACCGCCGTGGTCCACCAAAAGGCTGACCAGCCGTAGGCAACTCGGATAGTGATTCCTGATAAGCAACAGACACACACATTCATATATATATATATACAATATATAAATATATATATGTTGTTTATGTTTCGTTTATATATATATATATATATGCATATATACACACAAAGCTGCAGGAAGCTAAAGCTGAGCTTTCTACCCGGGCTGAACATGATGATGATGTTGCCTTTCATATGAACTAACACTNATGCATATATACACACAAAGCTGCAGGAAGCTAAAGCTGAGCTTTCTACCCGGGCTGAACATGATGATGATGTTGCCTTTCATATGAACTAACACTTATTTATATATATATATATACATTTGGGAAAAATGGAAAACGGCCTGTGCTGTTGAAGAATCACCGTCTGAACCAGCCTGGCATCGGGCACAGGTGCAAATGTATATATATATATATATGTGTAAAGTATGACTGCTCACTCCAGATATATATATACAATGCGGAATGCATTCAAAACCAAAACAACACCATATCCGAAATAATGAAAAGCAATCACATGCAGAGCAATCACATGCAGGGAAAACTCGGGACGCAGAGCGTAAGCGAGGCAACGGTGGTCGAGCTGCTCTCACCTCAAAATCCAACATTGATATTATATATACCAGTATATATATACATTGAGTTCAATGGCACTGAGGAAAGCACTTCCTTGAGGAAAAGCTTTGCAGCCTACATGTGAGCATGAATTTGAATACATATATATATATATAGTACCTTGAGGCCAGCACTCTCTTTAGGATGTCTCTCGCCACCTACAAGTGCATATATATATATATATACATAGAAGAAAAAAACAATACCGCACCTCAATGCGATCTGGCCTTGCACCGAATGGCTGCCCAGCTGATGGCATTGTGGATGACAGATCCTGCTGATCATTATTTGTTTTGTGTTTTTTTCTTATAGTTTTGTTTCCGTGTCAAAATGTATTGTACGAGTATATATATATATATATATTTACATATACAATGTACATCATATGTATATATATATATACAAGCAGCAATGCAGGGAAGCTGAGTCCTTTTCATTGCACGCAGGTTCAACACAATGTGTGGAACCTGCGTGCGATGATGCAGGTGCCGCCTCAACCGCCGGAAACTCACGTTCATGGCATGTGAAGATGTCAAATGCACATGAATTCTAAGTTCATACACCTTCAAAAACAACAGATAGAAAATTGCAGCTGCACGTGTATGTGTGAAAACTGACACCTTCTACCGACGGGTCCTCCGCTGGCACATGTATCTTCTCCGGTGGTTTGCACACCTGCAGCTTGGCAGAAAGGGATATATATATATTATATACTCGTATGTGTATGATTGTATATGGTATGCATTTGTATACATTGATGTCTATAAACATGTTAAAATATAGCTATTAGGTACTGTATATATATATATAATTGCACAGCAATGCCATATATGTTGTTACGCACTGGCATCGGCGGATGACTGCACACCTGCCGCATTGAAGACATTATGCAGTGATGATGATTCCAAATCATGGTTCATATGTATTTATATATATATATATTTGTGTATACATACTCGTACATGCATCTCACTATATATGTATATATATAATATAAATTACATCCATATATACTGTATTCACAAAAGAATCAGACACTGGCACCTGAGGAAATCGGGGTCGGGGTTTCACAAGGATTCCTCTGCCAGCGAGAGACATGGCGAAGAAAAAAAAACTATGTATGACAATGGTTGAAATTGGTTGAATATATATATATATATTTATACACCACGTTTCCAGACACTTTCAAAATATATCAGACATCTCAAACCAATGCAATCAATGATAACTGTATATATATATATGAATGATCTAGAATCAATATATAAAAAAACATATATATATATATATAGATATATTAGTTGAAACGTAACATATTCATGTATATATATATATAAATATATATATATATATTCAATCAGTTCTTGTATATATATACAAATACATTTGTGTTGTAGGATTGTGCTATCTTCCAATCATTTGAGCCTGTCAAATGCCATCGGTAGATCAGCAGCACATGTATATAAATATCACTGTATCAAGAAAGACAGCGGTAAACTGAGGCTTCAGCAGTTGCAAAGTGTGGCCTGAGCCCCCGTCAGGGTGGGGACCTATTTTGCTATATATATATATACGAGTATATATAATATATACATATATATATATAGTATATATGATGTCAACATATATAGAGTACTCATAGTATATTAAAACGTGTATATACATACGCTTCATATGTAGATGTATATATATTTATACATGTGCATATCTATATATATACAGGTAGGACATATATATGAGGTTCGGCTGGGTCCCGGCAGGGTGTTTGAACCCCTGGGACATTCGAACCGTTTTTTTTTCCAAACACTGTATGTAGAGCTTTTCAGATAAATTCCTCATTGTTTTTTTTTTTGGCTGCCTTACATACGCAATCCTGGGAAAGGGTCGCATGCTTCGTTGGAAGGGTGAACTCCTGGAAGCTTCCAGGAAACATATCTGTAACACATGAGTTAACTTGTGGTGCAATATTTACATTTTATCAGGGTTTACTTGATTGAAGGTGATTTAAAAAAAAACATTGGCTCGCGTGCTATCTACAACTCCACGGGTAGCGCCTTTTTTATTTTTGATAAAAAAAAGTTCTTAGTTTGCGACATGTTCCTATGTCTTTTCTTCGGAAGTGATTGTTCATTCCAAAAAACAACATTGTGAAACTGTAAGGAAAAGCGTTCTATGTATCTGTGCATCTAACACTTTGCTTCGCAGCCACGCGGTGTTTTTGGGCACCAAGCATCGATTGCTTGTCCCTAAGGCTGTCTGAGGAATTTGGAATAGGTAACTAAAGCAAACACTCTGCAACGATGGCATGGAGCTGGCTCTCCCATGATCTTTGCAAGAGGCCCCAAACAGTGTGGAGGTCGAGGATAATGAATGATAATGTATGAAAGTGTGTGATGATGTTGGGGAAGAGGATGATGATGAGGAGGATGATGATGATAATGATGACGAAGAAGATGAAGATGATACTTTGGTGGACCATGTTGTTGGGGATGATGATGTTGAGGATGATGAGGTGAAGGAGGATTATGTTGAGGATGATGAGGTGGAGGATGATGATGTTGAGGATGATGATTTTGAGGAGGATGAGGATGAGGGTGATAATGATGAAGATGAGGTGGAGCATGGTGATGGTGTCCTGGCATCATACTTGTGCAAGGTGTCTTTTAGAGGTCATGTGGCCAGATCTCTGCATGAGATCTTTGTAGAAGCTCTCTATAGACTGTATAGTAGCTCTCTTGGCAAAATCTACGCAAGGGACTTCTTGGCAAGATCTCTGTAGAAGATCTCTATAAAAGATCTCTTGGCAAGATCTCTGATCTCTGTACAAGCTCTCTGTAAGAGGCACAGATGTTGTCACATATGATTATGGGGTTGCTATACGTTGGCAATATGCTTGCATGGCTGGGGATGTTGATTGCTTTATGTTAAGGGATCGCAAACATAGCCTAAATATCAAAAAAAATCACACCATCGCAGATTGAGTTTGCCCAAATCAAAAAGTTGTACCTTTGAGTCCAACACTGCAACGCAGTTGCTTCCACGATTTCAGACTTTCAGAACGCTTTTTTTCGTCATCTTTCAATGCCACTCGCTGCGTCTCTTCTCAAGTTTTTCCATTTGGAGGTTTGTCTCTCCCGTTGCAAATGGCATCTTGATACCATACTCACGGTTTCCCCGGAGGATTTCTCGGAAAAAACACATTGTGAAATTTCAGTGAAAATGGACAATGGACAGTGGACATGATTTGAATGTTTGGCTGTGACAAAAAAAGTCCTCTGAGGTTCTATCCGTGTTCCCCTAAACAAGCTCAGCAAATGCAACGCAGAAACGAAGGTAAGAAAAACTAACGCCTCCTGCCTAGCAAAAAGGCACCCCTATGCCCATCATGGCAGGAATGTCGTTTTCAGCCTGTGCTCACGTACAAAACTTGGTAGTTGCTGGCAGCACTCACTCGAGGATCCTATTTTTCAATCTTCGCTCTCTTAGCAGGTGGTGCTCCTGCAGCCTTGCTTTGAGCAGTAGACTTTGGCTTCGCAGCAAGAGGTGCATTTTGCTGCTGCTGACCTGCAGGCCTAGAGGCCGTAGCCTCTGGCTCTGCAGCAGCAGCAGCAGATCGCTTCTTGCTCAAAGTGTCTTCCAGCCATTCATGCAACTTTCCAGTTTTCATGTTGGCCAAGGCAGGGTTGTCTGCCAGCAGCAGCTTCGTGACTTTCTGAGTTCGTGCACACGCTTCATCGTCCAACAAGTGGATGCGACCACCGTGGTGCTCTTCCAGGGTTAGCTCCAAGAAGACATGGTCGGATGGCACCATAACAGCTTTGCCAGGCCTGAGCACCACAGACCACGTGCACATACCCTCGAAAGCTTGGTACGTCAGCCGTTGGAGCTCTGCACGCTTGGAGGCTAAGCATTCACCTGCAAGGCTGCTCAAAGGAAATCCTTGCAAGACAGAAGATCCTTCCACGCAGATTCGCACATCTGGCAGCCCAAAGTCAGGGCACATACGCACCGTGCAGGTCTCCTTCACCTGCTGGTAGAATTGGGGCTGGTAAGTGTCACGGAGCACATCGGGGAAACCAGCCATCTTCTTCTCACACTCGAAGCCCAAAAGCTTTGACCAATAGGTCATGACTTTCTTGCTGACTGTTGCTTTGGTAACCAAAGCTGACAGCCAAGAAGCACCAGATGCTTTCTTCATCTGCTCACTGACCCAAACCTTTTGGAATTTGAAATAATCCAATCCCTTCATCTCATCTGCCGCGAACTTGCCCTGCGTAGCTCCATAAACAATGGGCTTCGCCTCTGTGTTCGCAGGCAGCTTCAAAAAGTCAGCCTGCAAATTCCAAGCTGCACCCTTGTCCTGGAGGCTTGCCATTGCATCAGGCTTTTTCAGTTGCTCCAAAGCCTGCTTGCAGACAGGCAAGTCTGACCAGGAGTTGGCGTTGCCACACTGACTTGAGGACATTGCAGCGCCAGCTTGTGTCTTGGCCCTGTCAGCCTTCCTGGCTTGTGCCTTGGACTTGTTCAGGAAACTCTTCCAAGCTTTGATAGCAGCTTTCAAGTCTTGCAGTTCCTGGTTGTGAGTTTGCCAATGCTTCAACGTCTTGGAAACTTCGCTGGCAGCTTCTTGCACAACAGTTCCATCGTTGCTTTCCTCAGCTGTCACCCAGGCTTCTTCCCAAGTTCCTTTTTGTTTCTCAATGTTTGCCTGAATCTTGGGAATCAAAGATTCACACTTCTCGCGGTGTTCCTCGCTCTCCTCTCGCAACAGTTCTGTCTCCAAAAGGGCAGATTCCTCTTGGCAAGACAGCGCTGTTGCTTGCTGCCTGGAAACGGTGTCCAACATGCTTTGAACGGACTTGGAAATTGCCAGCTGGAAACCCATGGACTCCACCCCAGCGCTTCTGGCCACAGTGGCTTTCTGGCTTTGGGCTTGGCTCTGCTTGGCAATGCCTTCTTGCTCCAGCTTTTCCATCCAGGCTTCTTCCAAGTCAGCCTCAATTTGTCGGGCTTTTTCCATGTCAGCCTCAATGTTCAGGAGACCGGTGTTTTCATGCAACGTACCTTCCAGCTGTGCTTGTTTGTCTGATTCAAGGCGCCATTGTGCTTTTGTCATGCGGTCCTTTGCCTCTGCTTGGAAGCCTCGCAAATCCTCAGTGTTGCAAACATCGGCTCGTTGCCGCAGACCCGTGGTCAAAGAATGCCTGTCTTCCGCAGACACAACCACTCCTGCAAAACGCTGCAGAAGCACTTCCCCACGTCTTGTCATGGTTTTGGCCCCTGGCTGATTGCATTCTTGCTTGAAAGCAGCTGCAGCCTCATCATAAGTCTCATAAAGGCCCAGTGTCATTTTTCGCTGACACCAACCCTCACAGCATTCAAAGTGGTCATTTTCAGCTCCAACCAAAGCCTTTGAGGTTTCTTCCTGCACATACCCCACAGCTGTGCCAAATGTCCTTTTGGACGTTTTCTCCTCTTTTCGGCGTTGTTCCTTCTGCTTTGTATACCACTGTGCTTTGTCCTCCGGTGACATTTTGGCAAGCTGTGCCTTCATAGCCTCTGCCTTCTCACGTTTCTCCTTGGCAAGTTCTGTCTCGACATCCTCCTGCTTGGGCTTGCGCAACATTCTGCAAAGCCACTTGTCTGTACTCACACATTCCAGACAGTTGCGGCGCAGATGGTTCTTCCCGTTGGGCAAGCTGTCTTTCAACAGCGTTGGCTCCAGGCATTTCTGGCATTTCAAACCACTTTCAAATCCCTTTCCCTCTTCTTTGCTGAGTGCCATGGCAAGTGTTTGGGCCTTCGACCTAGAAAAAAAGGTTCACTAGCTGGGTGTGACCTCTCCACCAAGTTCGAACACGGGTTGCTGCTACAGTGCACAGAAACTAGGATGGACGGTGGACATGGTTCAGTGTGATTGCCAGAAAGATAGGAAGTGCTCAGTGCTCTGCAGGAGAATGTTCAAAGAGGTTGAATAGATTAGTGGAAGGAAAATAAGGTGACAGAAGAAGGTTATGTGACTATATACTATCGGGAGAATATGGAAAGATACAGAAATATCTCAAATAAGAAAAGGTATAGGAATAGTGGAGGCCAAACAAAGCAACAAGGAGAAAAATACTCTTGGCCATCTTGTTTTGATCTCCTCGTGTTCGCATCTATTTGGTAATTGTCTCTTCTACGGAAATGCAAAATGCAAAGAGACATGAATAGCACGTTGCCAACTGGGCATTGCTGCTCATGTAATTAGACACGTTTAAAAGAGTTGGACGTGTCTGTCCATGCACACATTAATTTGTAAAGCCACTGCAAGGTCTGAGGCTCCAGCGTTGCAAGAGACCTATCCACTTCCTATGCAACCCTTTTTCTTTTCTTCTGTCCATCCTTATGCGAAGAGCTTACCTTGTGGTATGCACAAGGCAGAGGCCCTTCAGCAGGGATGAGTGCAGCCAACTCATCGGCGTCGAGGTGCTTCACTTTACCTCTTTGCAACACACCTTCGCTGGCAGCAGCTTCCAGCAAGGGAGCCATCATGACTGCCATTGCCAAAACATTGAAGGCATTCCCGGAAGCTTTCATGCTGGCACTCTTGTTTCTGAAATGGGAAGCCATGGCGTGTGGATGGCCTTGCAAAGCAAAACGTTCTCTGACAGATAAAAACCTGTGCAGGCGTTGCTCTGACCAAGGCTTCTCCAAATCTGCGAGGGAAACCAAAAAGATCTGCGGACCCTGGGTTCTGAAGCTTGGCACGCAGTCAAATGCAACTGCTCCACCATAGTTCTTCAAGGGGTTGCGATCCAATTCACAGCACATGATGGAAGCACTGAAATCTGGCTTCTGCATAGCCTCCTGCGCCATCTTCTTGTACACGGTCAAATTGGATTGCATCGTGTTGGTCAAACGTGTTGGATCTAGATTGGGTTCTTCTGGCTCCAGAAAGGTTTCTAGGCTCAGCTTGCTAAAGCCAAAATCAGACATGTTCATTGGCGGTGGAAGATCGCGAGTGGGATCTGGCAAGCAGTCAATCCTCAAGCCACGGACCCACAATCTTGGCCTGGAATGAGGCACAAGACTCTGTAGGTCATGCATGCGGATCTCGACTTTGAAGAAAGGGCAAGAGCACACCAAGTAATTCATCAGCTGCCAAAACTCAGGGTGCTCTGCTAATTTTTGGCTGTTTTCCAACAGAAAGAGAATCAGCGTTCCACGTCGGGCAAATTCGGTGATCTGCTCTATGCACTTTTCCAGGACCAAACTTCTGTCGTCAAGAAAACCCAAGCCTTTCCCATTGCCTGCGTAAGGCTGACACGGTGTGCCACTCAGGAAGATTTCACACGACTCCAGAGACTCCGAAGACATGTCCATGACATCCCCTTTTTTGGGTCCACACTGGATCTTCTCTAAGCCTTCCTCTCCGTTCTTCTTCAGGCTCTCGTAAAAATGTCCAATGTCGCTATCAAAATCAGAGCATACGGTGGCGTGATATGGAACTCCTGAAGACTGAATCCACGTTCTCAACCCACCGATGCCAACGCAGGGCTCTGCGATGGCAGGACATTGGGACAGGTAACGCCAAATGCGTCCTGCCTTCCAAAGCAAAGACTGCAACGTCTGGGCCATGCCGAAGGCAATAAAGTGTGTTTCACACTTTTCTTCGAAAATTCAAAATTTAAACAAAGATCCGTGTATCAAATATGGACTCTTCAGGTGCAATTGGCTATTGTCTTTGAACCTTCACTTTAGGTTCTGCTCATGTGCAAATTATGCTTTCCAAGAAATAAAATGACAGCAGATCTTTTCTTTGGAAGCTGAAGCAGGAAATTCACCGTGACAAAGTCTGCCTTTGTGGCTAGATCAATTTCAAATACATGAGAAAGCAAGTTATGCACACGAATGCACATCTGCCAAATGTGAACAATCTAGATTTGCCAGGTCAATCCTGATGCACGGTCGGAAAAGAAAACAAGTCGTTTCTTCTTTGGTTTCCGGGGAAAAGTGACTGAGTTATTTGCGCTAAGAGAGATCGCTTTAAATCCCTTGTGCACTGGGCACAGTTTCGATTGTTTCTCGTATAGAACAATGTGGTTTTCAAAGAAATGGTTTACATTGTGCTTCTTCAAGGCCTTTGAATTCTGCATTGCACCTTTTATGCTGTTATGCTTTCTTTATCATATAGCTAAAAGGATATGACGTTTGGAAGAAGGAAGGGGGTAGATGGGGCAAGGGCGAGACAAGGGCGAGACAGGGGCGAGACACGGGCGAGACACGGGCGAGACATGGGCGAGACAGGGGCGAGACAGGGGCGAGACAAGGGCGAGACACGGGCGAGACACGGGCGAGACACGGGCGAGACACGGGCGAGACACGGGCGAGACAGGGGCGAGACAGGGGCGAGACAAGGGCAAGATGATGACTGCTCCAGTCTACTTCTAGTAAATCTTTTATCAAAATCAAGATTTGGTGGGGAAATATTTTTGACATATCACTGATTTTAAAACTATATCAGAGCTACATATGATAAAACATGGTTGACTTGACTGCATTGGATCCACAAACTCCGGTTTCTTTATATGTCGTTTCGTTTTCTTGCCTAACAAACTGTGGCACAAAATATGCACAAAAGATTGATGAAAGTGTATGCTCATGGCACGGCCACTGCAAGAAACTTCCAAAAGACAACTGAAATCACATCTGCAACACACCTGGGCCAAGAAAAGACAATTTTTTTCCCATTGGAACTTGTCGTGTAGTTTGAGCATGTCTCAAACTGGCATTTGATCTGTGCAGACCACACCAGCTGCTAAGAAGAGAAGATAGCGCCAAACTATCTGCAACTTTGCAGCTTAGTGTTGCACATTTCTTTGCATGGCCAACTTTGTCAGCATCTGCGTCGTATCCAAAAAACGGTCCAGGTAGTTCATGCCAAACTGGTTGCTCGGCAATGGCCCTTTTTCTGGACTCTTGCTGCGTGACATCGTTTTTTCATCGTCACGTGCAGGGCGTGCATGAGCACGAGATCGATGAGAACGGTGCTCACGATGCTTCCTTTTCTTTTTATGCCTGTCTTCTGACTCTTCGTTTCTGCCCTCTTCTCGGTGAGATCGCCGCACATCAGGCACATACTTTTTGTAGTGGTCCCATCCTCGGTCAGATCGCTGCAGCTCAGGCGCAGACTGCACTGAGCGCTGGGACCTCACAGATTGGCCACGGTCCACACTGGACGCTTTTGCAGGAAGGGAACGTCCACGACCAGCATGTTCAACTGAAGCTGGTTGGAAATGGTGCAGCATCTCATCTGCTTCTTTGGTGCCAGCGTGCACTGACCAGATGTGCTGGGCCAAAGAAAATTCTGTGAGGCCTTTTTTTGGAACTTTGAAGCACAGAGGACACTGCAAAGATTGCCCAGTTTGATCAGGCTTGTCTGTGACGATATGGTGATCCATTCGTCGCAGAGGCCTTGATGACTGAGCTGGTCCTGAACCACGACGTGATCTGCTGCGAGAGTCTTGGCGTGATTGCCTGCGACGTCTCTCACGTCGAGCTTCATGCCTACGAGTAGTGTCTCGCCCACGTCGGTCTTCTGTGCTTTTGTTTTCTGCACGCCGGTGAGAAGTCCTGGTGCGTGAACGATGCTCCCTTTGTTCAGGCTCCAAGGGCTCCTGCTTGGCTTCAGTCAATTTGATTCCAGTTGCAGCTTCTGCTTCTCTTTTTTTCCGGGCATTCTCCTCAGCTTTTTCATGATCTGTTTCATCTTCTGCTGGTGGAGTTCGCGTCCGAGACCTATCCTCAGCTGCAGGCAACTGGGTAGGGGCTTCGGATCGCGAGCTCTCAGCTGCATCGGTCTCAGTCTCGTAGGTGTAGTCAGAGTCGTGCTCTTTGGCCGCAGGAGCCTGCCAGGAAGAGGCAAGCAACACATAACTTGAAAAAAAAATCAAGGAAACCATGGCAAGACAGCAACGGCCTTGCAGGTCCCGCAGAATCTCAAAGGTCCTCGATGGCCAGAAAATTCTGGTTGAATCGAGCCTTTGAGGTATCTGCGGCCTACAAGGTCCCGTTGCAGCTGCACTGATTTCCAAGAAGGCAGCTACTGTAGAAAAAAAAACACATCATGCTCAAACAATGCACTACGTTCTGCACATCTGAACGTGAGATTCAAAGTTGAGTGCCTTGTCAATCCTCTTGCTTTCGCTCGAGGTCGGCATGACAGCCAAAAAACACCTTACGGTACGTGAAGACCAGGCAACAAAACATTTGAGCCTGGACGCCAAAGAAAAAATCCATAGATGCAGCACCAAAAAAAATTGTTTCAGTTTTGGTTTTGGTTGTTTCATGACATGAATGACAAATGTTTGAAAGCAACGTGGAAAATAAACATGTGAAATCAAAATTCTTCGCCAAACCTCTGCCAGTTTTTTTCTCTTCACTCTGCCAACTGCTGGAAACGCAAAAAATTCTTGACTTGGTCATCGGTAGGATCCTTCGCTTTGTGCACTTCGTCATCTCCAGCGTGTTCCCCTATTGCGTTCCACGCAAATAAAAAAGCTTCAGCATGTCTCTTGGAGTCATGGTTCTTTACGAAGCTGTATTTGCGACACCTTTCGTGCCAAGTGCATTGAATGAAACAACGTAAATTTCCACTTTGGTGGGTGTACCTGTCGTACAAAACATGAGCATTGGAAAAACGTGGCTCTCTGCATTGGACCGGTGGCACATCCAAATCCTGCTCAGGCACATGTAAGGGCACCAAATCTTCAGCATTTTGCAAAGCAGGTTGAGCGACGTGTCGCTTCCTGCCTTGCTTGGATTTGTACTTTTTGATCTCTGCCTCAGACATTTTTGCAAACGCTAGCAAATTGTCTGATTGAAGGAGATCAGAATAGTACACAGCTGGCCCCCAATGGTAAATTTTTTCCAAGCCACCAGCTCTTTGAAACAACAAATCGGATAAAAGCAAAGCCCGCAAGTAGCTTTCAGGTCGTTTCCAAATGGCAAAGACAATTTTCTTGTCTCTGCCTTTTTTGTGCCACTTCAAATCATCATCTTCATCGGCAATGGTCCAACCATCTTGCAGCAACGAGGAGATGAAAAAAACTCTGCATGTTTTTCTTTTCGTCATTGCAAACGGGGAAGAAACAGAATCAGAAAGTATCAAAGGCATGGGTTGCTTCAACTCCAAACCAGGGCCAACCTTCATCGCATCGCTGATCCAATAATTATGCTCACCCAAAACATCTGCCTCTGAAAAAATGACGCCTGCTTCGCTCAGGGAACAAAGAGCTGCTGTTGTGAAAAACGAAAGGTCCCACACACAGCAAGCTGTCTCCTTAGAGAGAGCATTGCATTGAAACAGTGCCATCATAGTTTTCTTTTCTTCCTGTGACGTAGGTCTTTCCCCAGTATCAAATTGAACAACAGCGGAACTCTCTGCTGCATCGTCGCCACGGTCATCATCGCCTTCTAGCAATGCCAAAGCCAAGTCTTCGTCTGCGAACCTGACATCTCTGCCATCCGTCAGCACAGACAATGGATCATCATCCACCAAGAAGTCAGGCATACACAAAGGCAAAGATGAACTGGGAAGCGAGGACTGCACATGCACTACCATGGTTTCGCAAAAACATTTCCATAGAGTGGCCTTAGAGCAAAATTGTTCGAAGAAATGAGGCAATACCCACGAAGCCAAATCCAACACTTGGCTTTCAGAAGACTCCAAATCAAGTTTTACCACATCCCTTTTCGTCCAAGATAACCGAGGAAAATAGGAAACGTGAATGCAAGTGTTGCTTTTCTCGGTCTGTCTCATTTTCACCGTCACTTTTGCTTCGGGATAAGCTTCCACAACACTAAAAAAAATTTGGGACCTCCATTCCTCTGCAGGCAAAGGTTTTGCAGAAAGCAAGCCCTTAGCCAAGTCGTGCGGGTCAAAGCTTGGAGTCTTCTCATCCAAACGATGTGTGAGAGCTGCTTGCCAAAGCTCCTGCGGGATGGAACAAAAAGTTCCATTGGTCAGCAAGCACTTGAAAAAAATCAGCAGCTGCTTGCAGTCATCAGAAAGCCATTGATCCTGGCCACGAGGACAAATGTTTTTGATAGCTGCTTTGTATTGATCTGCATCTTTTTCCCACTGCTTCATGTTTGCAAAATGATCCTTACGGTCACAGGCATACACTCTTCGACACCTTTCAGCATAAGTCAATCGCACAACCTGTTGTGAATTCAGCACATGCTCCAATAGCGTCTGAAAAATGAACCTTGAGTTCCACATTTCAGACAACCATTGCATATGTTCCCTCACCAGTTTGCTTATCTCATTTCTCCTCTTTCTCGCAGCAATCACAACAGGCCCTGCAAAACGAAAACCTCGAACACTCACAACTTTCACTTGGGCATGCTCTCCTTCGGTTCTACGTTCAGTGCACAACGCAAAAGCCCTCGCACGCAAAGCCAAAAAAAAGATCTGGGAACTTGTGCAGTGGCTTCTCTTCTTCAGAAACAAATTGAACCATCTGAGCATGCAAGATGTCATCTTGCATCAAACCAGATGAAATGGCATCACGGTGCTCCTCTGCTAAAGATGCATAGTCTTCCATCGCTTTTTTCACTGCAGATTTGGCCTCTTGCCAAGAAAAGCCACAATACCCAGCAAAGCCACCAGTGAACAAATACGGAATGGTTTGAAAAAAACCCAGCTTTTGTCGCATCAACCTACAGAAAGCTTGCTTGCAACCAGCATCTATCTGCACCATACGTCTTGCATCTTCAGAAGAAGCAGCAAACAACGCTGATGTATAGTCCGGGGATGCAGCATTTTGAATCCTGGTGCGCATGGCCTCAAAATGTCCAAGAGCCAACGCTGGCAACCTACGTCCTTGCCAGACGCATACACCATCTTCCAATCCTTGCTGTTTCAAAGCACGACGCCTTTGCCATCTACTTCCTTGAGAAGCCAAAAGGTCTGAATGGCAAAAACAACCTTCCAACCACGAGGCCTCCTTCCCAATCGTCCACGAAAACATAGACACCCATTGCAAAAAAAGGTAATGCCAGGGACTTCCCAGTGCAGCTGAAACTCGTTGAACTGCACTTGCGTTCATGTCTGAAAAGACTTCAGGGGACCACCGGGCTTTCAAGGACAAATACAAATTTGCCCATTGATGAGAAACCTCCTGTAAACTTTCCCAACGCCACAAGAGCAGCTTTGCTCTAAACTGATGCACCAATGCCCTTTCCTCAGGCGGGGCATCTGCATACATTTTCTCCAAGAACAGAGCCTGTGACGAAGCTTCGGCAATAATTTGCGTAGCAGCAGATAATTCCCTCTCCATTTGTTTCCATTCAGGAAGTTGAACCATGGCTTCTTCCAGACCATTAAAAAGAATATGAAGCAAACCAGGCATGAGCAAGGCCTGTGGCATCAAAAGAGGATCATCGGCACTAGCGCTGCTCGGTGCACGTGCCAAATTTTGACAAAATTCAGCCAAGTTTCCTTCCAAGTTGACAGCAAACTGAGGGAGATGACGCTCAGTGCCTTGATCACTCAAAAAGCTGAAAACTTGTCGCCTCCAAAGAGACAATTGTCCACTACCATATTCCAAGCAACAGGAATGCACAAGCAAACGAGCTTTCTGAGCAACACTGGCTTCGCCCTTGCCCAGTGTCAAAGCAGGAAACGAACGCTTTTCCACCGACATGCAATCCTGAAAGGGATTTTCCATGTTTCTGTCGCCAGCAAGCTTCTCCTGCAATAAAACTTCCTCAATTGTGCAAAAGAAATTGTGCTTTGCCTGTGGACTGGCATCGCTAGAGAGGTAACGAGTCACAAAGAAATCCTTCGCCAAAAGTGATGGGGAGTGAAAAACTCTTCGACTCATCATTAAGCACATATCCAGTTTGATAAGTATTCTTCTCATGGTTCCATACCCCGGAATTGGTGGAAAACCTGGTCCTTCGGTCACAGACACATCCATGATCCTAGCACAAAGGTGCAGCACTTCAGTCGCATGATCACTGTTTGGCAAAAGAAAAGACAGCTTCCCAAATAACATTTCCTGGACTGCAGTTCTCTGCTGTCTCGGGTCTCCCCAATTTTCACCTCTTTGAAAGTACGCCTCGCGAGATTCAAATCGTTTGTGGCCAGACGCAGATGCAGCTCCTTGCTGCAAAGCAATGTCCTGCTCTGATGGCGTGACCCTGATCAACTTGCACAAGTTGAATGGTGTTATTGAATCAACACCAAAAAAATCCAAACCATCGGGGCACTTCACCAGATATGCAGCTTTGTTGCTACACCAAACAGAAGGAAGAACGCATTCTTCGGTATCTGTTTGCAAATCAGCCTTGCGTAAGCAAGGCTGGTCTGCCACATCACTGCGCAAGCCAACTGGAAATCCTTGAATGGGCTGCAATTGCCTCTTCAAGGTTTCAGCTGCTACTTGCACAGAAGGTTGCAAGCAATGCCAGTCATGACATTTCCAACGAACATACATGTCCACTTCTGCCTGGACAGCTGTATCGGATGCCACGCTAACTCTGCGCTTCTTCGCCCTACGCTGATTTTCAGCTATGCTTTTTGACCACAAATCCCTTTGCTTCTGGCACTCCTCAAGGCCCAGCATCTGAACCCCGGTGCAACGCATTGCACCCAGCACTTTCCAACCTTCTTCCACATTGGCACCATTCTGCACTAAAACAAAAAGCACTGTGGGGAAGACTTGTCTTCCTTCCACACTGTCACGTTTCCCAAAACCTTTCCCTTCAACGGGAGGAGCTAATGGGACGGGTTCCATGGCCAGAAGCTGTGAAAACTAAGGTGAGCAGAGTGAAACAAACATCTGTTACCAGAACAAGCAAAGCTGCAAAAACATAGATGCTGCACCAAGACCGAAAAACTTTACTCAAATCAAACCTGTGTGAAACACAAAACAAAAACATTTTGGCAAGGTCACTAGTCCTGTAAAAACTCATACAAGGTTAATCTCTCATAGTTGAAGTTATATATAGAAAACGCGCGAAGGGGATGGTTCGGGATGGGCGCTGTTTTCCAAACAGAGCAAATATTGAGAAAACTGGTCTGTATATCCATACATGGACCAACCCCTCAAAATGGTTAAACACCCTGCAGTCAGCGAGCTGGACCTTACATATATATATATATATATTCGACATTTCTGCATATATATATATATACAAGTGCGTGAACATATTCAGTAAGGCATCAATAAAATTATGTTCATATTCATATATATACAAGTGCGTGAACATATTCAGTAAGGCATCAAAAAAATTATGTTCATATTCAAGATATATATATATATATTATATATATATATATGTATTGTATGATTGTATGTGTAATATATTTATATATATATATATTACAATGGTATTTCTACAGTATATGCATATAATGTATATAGCTGGGTTCATGTTCAATGGCACGCCATCGTACTGTAGCACATGTNATATATATATATATTACAATGGTATTTCTACAGTATATGCATATAATGTATATAGCTGGGTTCATGTTCAATGGCACGCCATCGTACTGTAGCACATGTCCTCTTCGACTGCGATAGCATCGCGCCGCAGCTCGAAGAGCTCCCAGTTTTCTTGGTTCATCTGCTTCCAGGGTAAAGGCGAGCCTGTGAAAGCGGCTTTCGACTCCAAAAACGGAAGCTTGTCCCAAGTGGGTGCCGAAGTGTTCCACTCACAGAAAAGACCTTCTCCGAAGTGCTTCACTCAGGTTGCCATGGTACGAGTATCTTGACATGATCGCAGCTTGTGCTNTGGGTGCCGAAGTGTTCCACTCACAGAAAAGACCTTCTCCGAAGTGCTTCACTCAGGTTGCCATGGTACGAGTATCTTGACATGATCGCAGCTTGTGCTCGTGGTATATATATATATAGATATATCTATACACTATATAGTATTAAGAGTTGCAACTGCAGCCTGAGCTTGGAAAATTAAAATTATTTGTTTCTGTTTTCGAAAAGAGTGATTTTCTAGTGATCTGAAATAGTGAGGAGCAGGTAGGCAGTGTTTGGAAAATCAATATTTATGAAAATCAAAGAGTGATATATCTTACAATGCGAGTGTTGGAACAACAGGCTGGATTTGATGCACTTCAACTGNCAAAGAGTGATATATCTTACAATGCGAGTGTTGGAACAACAGGCTGGATTTGATGCACTTCAACTGGTTTGAAGCGAGTTCTGTATGAGGAGAACCACTTGAAGGGACAATGTTTCCCAGGAATTTCACGCGACTGAGCAATGCTGGCGATGGTCCCTCCCCACCTGCAAGATATATATGCATCTATACAAGTAAATATCTATATATATATATATATCAAAATACATTGCTTATATATATATATATATATTTATGTCTACAAGTATATACATATATCAGTATATATACATATATGTCTATATACATATACCAATATATATATATATACATATATATATATATGTATATATATAGATATATATATATATATATTCGTATATATATATATATATATACCTTTATTTATATATACACATAGTTTTATATATATATATACATATTTATAAATATGTATGAAGCCTGAAGCCAAACACAAAGTCCATTTGCACAGGCAACGTCACTTGTGGAAGCGTTGCGTTCTCCAGTTGCAAGTTGTTTCTCTGCGCCCACTTTTGCACCAGCTTCCGCAAAAGGGCCTTCGCTTTGGCACGTCTATCCACCACACCCAGATTCTCTANAGTTGCAAGTTGTTTCTCTGCGCCCACTTTTGCACCAGCTTCCGCAAAAGGGCCTTCGCTTTGGCACGTCTATCCACCACACCCAGATTCTCTAAATGTGTATTGCCATATGTATATATATATATATCTTTACAGAATGTTTGTATATATATATATATACAAATGGAAAATGAAGACATCATGGTCATCATAATCCCACCCATACATTTCCACTGGGTGCCCTGACAGTCGCAGAAATATGTGTGTCGCTGAAGAGCTGCCTGAGTGAGAGAGAGAGTCAGTTGGAATTTTCTATCTGTTGTTTTTGATGAACTGCTGGTTTATATCGCAACTTCTCAGCACCGGTCCATTTGATATGACACACTTGCAATCATTAATTATAAATAATATAACAATACTCTGCAAATACGTATATATATATATATACATTTAGAAATTGTCCCAAACAAATGACAATATATATATATATACTATACAAACTATATATATATATATATTGTGTCGACCATTATATATATATATACATATATAAATTCATGTCATCAATCTGATTGTATATATATATATATATAGACAGTTTACATATATATACTGTCTGTACGTGTGTCCAGTAAACATTCCAGACATCCAAACCCGGAGGAAGCTGGGAATCCGGACATTTATTTGTCGGACCTGAGCCCCCGTCAGGGTGGGGGAACTATTCTTATAAAGTTGGTGAGTATATATATATATATAAATGAATATACATATATATAAATATATATATATAAAAACATAAATATATTTGTACACATGTGCATTTACATAGACATAAGTATATAAATATCAACATCTATCTCTATATATATATATACACGAATACAGCTCTAAAGGCCATTTCTCGAAATATATATATAACACCTTCCGGCGCTGTATCACTGCTGTCGGCGCTGTTGCTGCTGATGCTGCCTGCGCCGCCTTCCGACTGAGCCGCCTGGTGAATTATGCAATTCCGTCGCTTCAGAATTGGAGGCGTAATGTCATTGCTGTTTCAAACGCAGCTTTTGTTTTCAAACGCAGCTTTCGTCTCAGTGACCAACATGCTCCATGCGCTTTTCGTATTTCATGTTGAAGCCAGTATATACATTGTATATATATATATATTTAATATAAAATGTAAATATAAATACATATATTTTCTTATATATATTATAAATATATATATATATAATACCAGTATATATATATATATATAGTACCAGTATATATATATATAGTATGTAGAGTATTGTATATATGTATGTATATATATATATATGTATATGTATATATATATATATGGAAACCTCAAATTCCTTCTGCTATGCGATCAGGAGACTATAGATCGTAGCAGGCTTCGACAAACGCTGCCTCGACCGTCTGCCCGGTGGAGCCCTGGCTGGGCCCCCGGGTTCGGCCGGGCCGCTCGGGTGAGAGCGGAGGTGCGTCAGTGCAAGATCGCAGCGCCTCGAATCAGTTCTCACAGCGAATCTTCAGAATCAATTCTCAGAGTCCAGTCCATCTGAGTTGCACGTGAGTTCTGACATCAGGGTCCGCAACGATGGAATTCGACATGCCAGATGAGTCCTTTCTGACCGGCGGCCTTCGGTCGTTGTACCGGGTTTCAGTGGCAATAGAAGCATTGAAATCTAGCTGTGCAGGGCCAAAGCCGTCTGCTGAGCGCAAAGTCAATATATATATATATATATATCAAATCGTCACCATATATACTGTATATATATATACAAGGCAGAGCTGTTTATTGTTTGTTTTCCCTATACATAGTCATAGTAAGCGCACCATATGTATATATATATATATGGGGGTTTCCTAAAATGGGGGTACCCAAAAACGGATGGTTTATAATGGAAAATCCTATTAAAAATTGATGATTTGGGGGTACCCCTATTTTAGGAAACCTCCATATGTATATATAGTTCACAGTAGCAATGGAATCATGGATCTATATATATATATATATATATATATATGTATCGGAAATTTTATAGAATCACTATATACTGAATATTGAGCGAATATGATCCACCTGAATCCACCATATTTAGTTTACTGCAACTGTATCACTCCTTCACATCATCGGCAAGCGCCAAGCTCTGGCGGATTTCTTTCAACGTGTTTTTTCCTTCTGTACTTCCATCCTGCCATGGACAGGGTAGGAACAGGGACGAATCCATTTTCGGGGCGGGACATGCCGTCCTGCCCCTGGGTTGAAGCCAATAGTTTTGGAAATCGACGACGATTTGGGGCATCATGTGATGACGTTGATTCCGATGAAAGCCGCAAGACTCTGTCATAATATATAATCTCATCCTGCGCAACATTTGTATTATCTATATATATATATGGATGGTCTGCACCTGGACAATATTTTGTACAAATATACATATCATATACAACAAGCTTTTGATGACCAGTGCGCCAAGTATATTATATATACACATATGCACCATGCACAAATGTATATATATATATAAATATAAATATATATATATATTGTTATATGCATGTATGTAAATAAATATATATATATATAAATATATATTCAGTTGTAATCTGATTTGCTATCATCTATAGATGAATGATGTATATATATATATAAGGATAAGATGTGATATAAAGCTGAGATCATATATAAATATGTATATATAGATATATATATATATAGATAAATATATATATATATATATGTGCTTACATATATATATACATATATATATATATACATATGTATATATGATCTTCATTATCTCCGCCAAGTTTGAACATATGTATATATATATGTATATTATATATATATATAGTATGCACATAGTTGTACTCTGGTGGACGATCCAGAATCAAGTGCTTGGCCGATCTCTTTGCAGCGTGCTTTTCTCGTCTCAAGCTCAGCCATAGCTTCTTCTCACGGAGCGTATTCTCCTCCAAATTTTGAATGTGATCCAAAAGACCGGCAAGCGCTGCACTGCACGCATCCTCCGAACCCGGTTGCCAACCGGCCTGGCTATCCAATATATCAGGGACAGGCATGCCACCACATGATCCGGTCACTTTGAAGCACCAGTGTAGTTAGTATATTGATTGCGCGTCAAGCTCATTCAACCAACAACAAAAATATTTTCACCAAGCATGTGTTCATATAGCTTCAGACAATCATCGTCAGCACCATATATATATACATATATATGTATATGTATATATATATATACACAAACAAACCATATATGCATATACAATATATATATATATATATACATCCATTTCATCCCCCAGTCATTGGGTAGCCCTGACGCTGGCAGACATAGATGAACAATTGCTGACCTGGGCAGAAGTAAAGCGTAGTGTGTGAGAAACTATATATGTGTATACAAATGTGTGTATATATATTTATGTATTTATAAGTGACACACAACCAAAAGAATCATGATGGCATGCGAATATACAGACACAAATATATATATATATGTGTATGTATGTATGTATGTATGAATGCTTCTTTCGTATATACAAATAGTCATGATGGCAACAATCAGTTCTCTCACAAATGTATCCCAACCGTCTGAGTTCCCGCACAACTGCAGCCTGACCCCCCGTCAGGGTGGGGGATCTATTCATTTATATATATATATGTATATATATGTATGTATATATATATATATATATTTGTATATATATATACACATCTTCAACTCTGGTGATACACATATATATACAGGTACATGTAATATTTATATGAAATATATATTTACACACATCTGCAACTCTGATGATATATATATATATATATACATATTTATATATATATATATATACAAATATTTATATATATATATACATATATATATATATATACATATATATATACATATATATATATATACACATATATATTTATATATATACATATATATATATATACATATATATATATATATACATATATATATATACATATATATATATACATATATAATATATATGATACAAGTAGTATATATATATGTGTTTATATATATACACATATACAACTATCTGATATGAGCGGATTACATATTTTTTGTATATATATATATATATTTATATCCATATCATTTCATCCAGTGTTCCCAGTCAACATTGTGCTGTGCTACCAGATCCCTTCTCACTTTCATGAGGTATGTGGCAGGGCCGCAGCCAACCTCCGGATGATGTGGCAGGGCCGCAGCCAACCTCCGGATGATTCAGAAAGTTCATCATGCCCTTCATCATGCCCCTGGCTATCTTGCCCGCTGCTGAAAAGATGTTCCATATCTGACCCCGCTGCATCGATCACTGGTCCATGAAGAGAGCGCGGGTGGCCGAAGCGGTCACTTCCCGGCACATGGGACATTGGTGACCAATCACTGGCCCGGGAGTTGCGTCTCGGAGAATTCCTTGAACACGGCAATGAGAAACTCTTTCAACTTCACCCGGTTGCGCCACGCATGACATTTTTCTATCTGTTGTTTTTGTTGATTATTTTATTTATCTGTTTATAGATATGTAGATGTAAATATGTATGTAAAAACTATTGTAAACTGCACAATCCATTCCCTATTAGAGTGTGAACGTTCATAAACATGTGTATATATATATATACATACAAAAAATACATGTATGCATGTATGAATATATAAATATATTCATATATTTTGAATACAAATGCACACATAGTTTATAAATATATATATATATAATGTTGTGGCTCTGACGTGTGCGTAATTATATATATATATATATATGTATATATATATATGTATATATATATATGTATATATATATATGTATGTGAGATAAGCTTCTCATAAATATATATATATATATATATATCGTTAGGCTCCTGAGAGCGTCATGAGCCTCGACGGCTGTTGTTTTGGTTCGCTTGGTAGGCAAAGGTCCGGTTCAGGCAAAGGTCCGGTTCAAGCCTGTGCTGTGCGATGTCGTAGTTCAGTGCCTTCAAGACGAAGGCTCATCCTGCGTCTCAATGGCAGCTCTTGGAAGGAAGTGGAGCCCAAAGTCGCAGCACTCTTGTGCCATCGGCTCGTCCTTCTATACAGACTATCCCCATGCCCAAGGCATCGGTTCCGCCGATCACAGCCTATATAACTCCTCAGTTGCTGTTGCCTTTTTTTTGTTCATTTGCAGCGAGCCTCTTCCAACAAGTCCGGACCGACACATTGGTCCACCTCCATATCTTTAGCCGAAGACAACTGTGCTATGAACCGGTGTACATGGCAACACAGGAAACTATTGGAAAATATGTACTGTACATTTGTCTATGTCTATGTATATATATATATCTTCATATATGTGACGTATACTGTAGCTGGCAATATCTTTCGATAGATGCATAAATATGTATGTATATATATATATACATTTATCTCTCTATACCTTATCTCTATGTTTGCCTTAATTATATATATATAAATATGTATATGTATATATATATGTATATGTATATATATATATATGTAGTGGGGACTAGATGTTCAAAACATACAGTAAATATATATATATATACATAGGTTTCGAAATCAATATATACCAGTATATATAAATAAACAAGGCACGAGCATGATCATCATCATTGTCGTCGTCATCATCATCATCATCAGCATCATCATCATCATCATCACCATCATCATCATCATAAGCAGCATATATATATATACACATAGATACAGTATATATATATATATATAACTCAGTAGATATCCTTATATCTGTATATATATATCCCCAAGTCAGTCTGGGCCCCTGACAGTCTGGAAAGTACTCGGATAAGCGTTGGCCTCAGCGTGCAAAGATTGGCTTTGCGTTTACTATATATATATATATATCAGTTTTGATATCTGTATATATATATATATATGTTTGTATTTTTTTATTTGTATATATATATATACGTACACTGTATATAGTTGTTATCTATATTTTTTTGGAACACATTGAATATCTATGTATATATATATATATTACATATATATAATGTGATTGATCTATATATATATATATACTGAGTAGAGATGTATATATATATAAATAATGTGTGTCACTGAAGAGAACATTGCATGCACCACTGGATGATGTACAGTAGCGTCTGGGTGTCCGCAACTTCCGAATGTCAGACCTGAGCCCCCGTCAGGGTGGGGGTGCTATTCATATTATATATATATTTATAGACACATATTGAGTATGTATATATATGGGAATAAACATATTATATGTATATATATATATACATGACATGTGTTTGTATAATATGTAACAATCACCTGCAATGTGTGTATTTATATATATATCAACATCGCACATCTATATATATATATATAACACAGAACTATATACCACTGATGTAGTGCACAGTCAGTATTCTGTTTTTTTTTCACAGTCAGTATTATGTCATATAAGACATCCATAGCAGGTGCAAAGTAGTCCACAGGCAGCTCTGATGGAATCACTGGACGGTCACCACTGAACTGAAAAGAAAGAGTCTGCTGCCAACGTCGCTCAGATCGGAACAGCTCGTCTGCCGAGCTGTTCCTTTTTCTCTCTAAGGGATGTCTGGACGTCTTCCTTGTGCCATACTAGACAGCGCGCCTTTATAAAGCGGAGTTGCACTTAGGCAGCAACCGGTTGAATTTGCCTGATAATCCAACATGGCTGGTGNAGCGGAGTTGCACTTAGGCAGCAACCGGTTGAATTTGCCTGATAATCCAACATGGCTGGTGTTGCAAGTCCACCACCAGTCGCTGCGCGTACACCGATGACATCCCTCACATGTCGGGGGAGCGTGGCTGTCTCAGCCTCCGATAAGTTTCGAGCCATTTCGTCGACGTCGACGCTGAGCATGAACTCGCTCGACGCCTGGCTGGATTTATCTGAGTTCCTTGCTTTCCAAGATCTGCCGCTGGCCGCGCACTTGAGTCGGAGGAAGCTCTTGAGCATGTTCCGATTCTGTATATACAAAAGACTGTATTTGACAGCAATACGCACGAGTAAAAACTCAATATAATATATATATATATATAACTATACCTTATAAAAAATTTGAGTAAGGCTATGCAATACATGTTTATTGCATCTGTATATATATATATATGTAAATATATGTATATATGTATATATAAATATAGATTTACGTATATATATATATATATATATCTCTTCTGCACCTATATAGTACGTGTAAATATATGCATATAACATGATATGATATCAAAACGTGATACTTTACGTAAACCATTTCATTTTGAAATGCTTTGATTTCGGATAAGCATCATTGAAGGAATGCCAACTTGCGATGCCCATCCCCATGTTAAAAGGGATCCCTGCTGATGGGCTCGGTGGCAAATATACACTTTATATATATATATATAGAAAGTAGCACTGATTGGTAGACGGCCACGTGTTTTCGCGCCAACTGAATCGGAGTGACAAGAAGCCACGACGATCCTTACGGCCACGTGTTTTCGCGCCAACTGAATCGGAGTGACAAGAAGCCACGACGATCCTTGTGAGGTTCCCCGGCTTCACCTCAAATGTGCCCTGAGTAATTAGACGATGAACCCCAACCTGAACGCAATTTCGAAGTCATCAGCTTTCCAGCCACTCGGCCAGTGACTTGTTTGCTTTTGCAATATCATTCGGCCATGTGTTCTTTGGAGTTACATATTACATATGTATATATATGTATATATGTGTATGTATGTAACAGTCAATGTAACATATATATATATATATGTGGTTTATATATATATATATATATATCTGATTATATCTGTATATTTATATATATATATTTATTTACAGATATATGTACTAGTATATATTATATTCCCAGCCCTGTTAGCTTTGTACATATATATATATATGTATACAGAATAGATACATATATATATATATATATTAGTTTGATTCACAGTCACACAATTAAAAAAAATGTATAGGCAGACTATTTATGTATATATATATATGAAACATAATCGACCACAATCTTCCACAGGGCTCCCTGACGGCGAATTGCAAGAACCTCAGTGCAGTAAGGAAATCATCAATGGATTAAAGACTATAGATAATATGGATGATTCCTGAAATGGAGGTACCAAAAAATGGATGGTTTAAAATGGAAAATCCTATTAAAATGTATGATTTAGGTGTACTCCCATTTTGTGAAACCCCATACTCTAACAGAATTTTCTATCTGTTGTTTTTGTGCATCCGCAAGCCTTTGTTATCATCCACAATCTTCCACATGACTCCCAGACAACCGTTGCCCAGCACAACCTCAGTGTCAATCATTGTGTGTGATACATATATATAAATATATATATATATATTATACAGTATATACAATTAATGTGATTCTGTGTACGTATCAATTCCTGATTTTCGGTATGCCTTGTCAATTACATATATATACATGTATTCATGTGTTCTGATAATTATGAAACACACAAACTATGATCAAAAAAAACACAACTATATACATATATATTGTCTTACAACTATATATATATAAATGCAAAGAATATCAACATATTCTGGTGAATTGTGTGGTACTGATAATATATATATATATATATTTATGTGTTTGTACGAATATATATATATATATATATAAATATTTTTTTTTCTCTATATATATATAAATACAACATGCACACATTTGTGTTCAGCATTGGAACTCTCAGGTCTCTGTTGTACAACTTGATTGTACGTGAAACGTACCAAATTCCTTGAACCCTTTGAAAAAAGGGAACCAGGAAATCATCTCAACACACTTCTGGAGGCGGCAGATGACTGTGGTTCGGTGAAATTGGAAAACACAGCTTTGGTCAAAAGTTGAAGGAATACAATTTGTTATACATATATATATATGTATGTTTTTTTCTAGCATGGCCCATCAAAGTTTGCATGAATAATCATACTTATATATATATATATCAACATCTTCTGGTGAATTGTGCAGTACTTGTAATATTATATATATAATATAATTCATAAAATGATGTCATGCACACATTTGTGTTCAGCATTGGAACTATCAGGTCTCTGTTGTACAACTTGATTGTACAACTTGAAACAGTGAAACGTACCAAATTCCTTGAACCCTTTGAAAAAAGGGAACCAGGAAATCATCTCAACACACTTCTGGAGGCGGCAGATGACTGTGGTTCGGTGAAACTGGGAGGAAGATATTCCGTTAGATGGATATATATATATATATATATATGTATATATATATATACACGGGTTATAGCGTATATAGTATATATATATATATATATCCCAAAAAAAATGTATGCATGTATAGTATCATTCATATATACACAAAATATCGAATTGAATATACCTTTTTATGCCGATCACCTTGTGGGGTAGCGTCTGTCCTCCACTGTAGTAATGATCGGCTTCTTTAACGGAATATCTCCCTCCAGCCTAAACAGATTGTCAAACACACGCTCGATCCGCGGTCCTTTCAAAGCCTAGGTATGCATCAATCTTGAATCTTNCCCTCCAGCCTAAACAGATTGTCAAACACACGCTCGATCCGCGGTCCTTTCAAAGCCTAGGTATGCATCAATCTTGAATCTTGTATTTGTCAACCTATGCGCACATACACAGCATGCACTCTTGGTGCCACACTTGCCAAAGCTTCTTGGTGTTCATTACCACCTGAACCTGGCGACTTGCTTGATTGCATATATATATATATAATCTGAATATACCGAATCACAAAATGCCAGCCGTTCCGATCTTTCGATACATGGCATTCCGGAGTCCGTGGTTGCCAACAGCAAAAATCGTTGGCCGTTTCGAGGGATGATGGCGTTGTTCCTCGAACAAAGCAAGTTGAATACATACAGTATGTATATATATATATATATATATACACATCGTATATATATATATATATACACTGTGTTTATAATATAAATATGTGCGTATGTGTGTACTGATCATGTATAATACATTTAAAATTATAGACGTATGTCCCCATGTACATTTATATATATCTATACATAAATATAATATAATGTATTTCTGTGCACATATATATATAGTGTATATAGATATAGTGTATATAGATATAGTGTATATAGATATAGTGTATATATATATTTATATACATGTAGCTATATACAACACCAGCGTAAGCCAAGACTCTTTAAAAAGTGCGAATATTCAGCAGCTGTCAGCCAAATAGCCAATTCCTGAGATGAAATATATACATACAGTATCAAGGATAAACGAATGCATTTTGCTGGCATTCATGTACGAGCCTAAGAACCTGACATCTGGGATGTGACGTTCTGGACGCTCTCGGTCCTAAGAAGTCATGCGCGATCATTTACACCAGTATATATTATATATATATTATATATAGATATAGATCGTATATATGTATATATATATATGAATTGAATGATGTTGAGCTCCGAACCATTGACGGGCATTCGATTGCTTGAGAAACGCCAAAGGTCGCAGCCCAGCAGATCGTGCCCCATACAAATTTGCATTGAATTTCGCTCATAAACATAGAGCTCACGAGCGCCTTGCCGACCAGTGATCTTCAAANATTTGCATTGAATTTCGCTCATAAACATAGAGCTCACGAGCGCCTTGCCGACCAGTGATCTTCAAACACAAGACGGTTTTGTTTGCAACTATATATATATATATATAGATTCAGTTGTGTGTGTATATTATATCTAATATGATTATTGATGCCAGTAAAAATATATAAATAGATATAAATATATATATATATATTTTTTTTTCAACTGTGTTGGTTATATCATATCTATATATATATATATATATATGTACATATATGTATATATATGTATACATATATAGATATATGATTCTGCATGGACCTCGAGCCTCCAGGTCATCCGCTGAGCACTCAAAGTGCTTTGTAATTGCCTGATATGTCAGCAAAACAAAGAAAACAACATCCAGACAAGTGGAGAGCTTCCAGAATATATATGTGTATATATATGTATATATATATATAGAGAAAGAATCTCTGAGACAAACACTCGCTGTGGCACCCATCCGTCCGCAAATCGTTCCACGCCGCGATCTGATCGCAGCAGTCGTAGGAATTCCTGATCGGTGCATATATAATATGAGTATACATATACACATATATACGTATATTCATATATATATATACATACACTGGTATCTCAGGATCATATTCCTGCTAGAAGGATGGATGCAAACATGAATCGAGCATCACAAACATGTGTATATGTATATATTAGATCATGTATATATATATATATATATTGTAAACATCGCATTTGTAAGCTCCCGACTGGCATTTGCAATGGCTCGTGACCGTATCTCAACCATGATAGTGCCTGGTGCGGTGCCACTGAAAACAAACAAAAAAACATATGTAACATCAGCAATCAAATGTATATATACATATATACATATATATATATATATGTATATGTATGAGTGTAACTATATACATATACAATCAAATATATAGTATGTAAAAATATATACAGTATATATATATATATATATGTAAACATTGTTCCAAGTTGGCGACGTTCACCGGCACCGGCAAAGGCTGAGGCACCCGTGGTACTTCCTGAAATGGTGACGTGAATTGATGATGCTGGTGCTTCCTGACATTGTGACGTTGTGTTCCAAGTTGGCGACGTGCACCGGCAGCGGCAAAGGCTGATGCACCTGTGGTACTTCCTGAAATGGTGACGTTAATTGTTTGATGCTGGTGCTTCCTGACATTGTGACGTTGAGAACAAACATTGCGTGTATACAATTTCATTCTGNTTGATGCTGGTGCTTCCTGACATTGTGACGTTGAGAACAAACATTGCGTGTATACAATTTCATTCTGATAACACCAACACTGACTAAGCAACACAAACATATGTATAAGGCATTCTGCAGAAATCAAGCACTTGGACATTGAGCCGTCGGCAGGTGGATGGTTTTCATCCACTGCAGCTGTGGTGGTTCTCGCAAAAGGCGGCGCCACCACCTGACTTTCTGTTTCTGCTCTTACTGGTATGTGTTTATGTTTTTTTGTTCATGTATATATGTATTATGTGAGACACCACCACTCCACATCACAACACGTAAAGCATTGTCAAGAAATCAAACATTCAAACATTGAGTCNTTTTTTTGTTCATGTATATATGTATTATGTGAGACACCACCACTCCACATCACAACACGTAAAGCATTGTCAAGAAATCAAACATTCAAACATTGAGTCATCCACTGCTGGGCCACCTGGACCTGCCACCAACCTCCTCTTTGGAGGTGGAACTACCTGATTTTGTTGTTCTGATCGTGTGTTTCGTGTTGTTGTTTTTTTGGTTAACGCACAAATGAAAGAAATACCCAGATGACACAATCCATGTATCTTCACAATCAATCAGGTAAACCCGCCTTGGGAGGCGGTTTGGGTGCTGGNTGGTTAACGCACAAATGAAAGAAATACCCAGATGACACAATCCATGTATCTTCACAATCAATCAGGTAAACCCGCCTTGGGAGGCGGTTTGGGTGCTGGACAGGCTGTTTTCCAGGCCTTAACCTTATTGTTTTTAGTTTTTCTTCCCATTGCGGCGAGACGGCTGTTGTTGTTTATGCTGTTTATGTATATATATATATATAACCCTGACCAAAAAAANAACCTTATTGTTTTTAGTTTTTCTTCCCATTGCGGCGAGACGGCTGTTGTTGTTTATGCTGTTTATGTATATATATATATATAACCCTGACCAAAAAAAACATAATGATCGGTAGTGATATGTATATTTACATAATATATATATAACATATTTATGAATCATATATATATACTTATGTACATATACTGTATATATAATTAATACACGAGTGACTTTGGGAATGACACTATATATTTGGACACTGACACGGTTTGTGTACTGNATATATATACTTATGTACATATACTGTATATATAATTAATACACGAGTGACTTTGGGAATGACACTATATATTTGGACACTGACACGGTTTGTGTACTGCACTATATATATAATATATGCAGGAGCACAGCATTGAATTCCAGTGGTCCTTTCATGATGTGCTGGGTTNGGACACTGACACGGTTTGTGTACTGCACTATATATATAATATATGCAGGAGCACAGCATTGAATTCCAGTGGTCCTTTCATGATGTGCTGGGTTTTGTTTGTGCATCTCGAAGACATCTATATAGACCAGTTTGGTGAAGTTTCTACTTTCAGCTGCATTGTATATACAGCTTTGCCCCATTAGTCTGCGATCTCCGATCTCCCACTATTTGTATAGCTTTGTCATATTTATATTACACAAACATATTGTGTGTGTGT
>BGPT01001820.1:117026-129124 GCA_003297045.1 Symbiodinium sp. clade C Y103 | reverse complement strand
GGCTCTTGCACGGTGCAAGCAAGTTCTATAGATGAAAAAGGTCTTATAGTATATCCAAAAGGCAACTTCCGCCCCGCCTCGTGCGGGTACTACTGGTAGCTCTAGTTAGATAGTGGTAAGTCCCCGAATCGTTTTTGTTATCCCATTCATAACCGGGTGGTTATAGTTTGCCATAGAAAGTGTAGTTTAACCATCGAACAATGGTGATATTGCACTTATTTAAGTAGCAACCACAGATGAGGATGGGTCATACTTCTGCATGGGAAAGTTTGAGCCAGCACTTTTGTTGTTGTTTCTGTCAGTGTAAGGTGCTTTTCTTGCGCGATCTCTTTTCTTTACAAGAGGTTAAGACAACAATGAAAACTGCCTGGTGGTTTCCAACCTAGTTTATGGGTTGGATATACAGATTATGAAGCACTTGCTATATTTTTGGATGGGTTGAAACCACCAAACAGTTGCTTGAATCCCATTAGATCTTCAAATAATCCCTCACAAATCCCATCAAACTTCTACTCGCACTAGACTTCTGGAGTGCCAGGGCGGTTGCTGCAGCGGTGTGGTGGTGCATTGCTTCCAGCTGGCACTCAGTGACCAGGATGGAAACTTGGCACAACGGAGGTGAAAAAAGGTCCGAAAGGAGTTTCAATATTGGAATCATGGGCTGAATGTGGAGATAATCTTATTCCTAACATCCCCCATATTTCCAGATAACTCTCTGGGGAAAATCCGCCGTTTAGTTCGATCATTTTCCCAGCTGTAAATCTCTATGGCTAGTTTGGGGATTCGCCAGCCACATTTGATCACACCAGAGGGAAGCTTCCACTAAAATACTCCCATCATGATTCACTCATCCATTAGGGTGGGTAATCCGGTATTAATCCGGTATATGGCCTATCTTGGAAGCATCTTCCATTATCTTCCGCAATACTGTGGATGGTTGGGAAATCCTGCACCAGTTGGTATCTATTGAAAACTATAAACTATGAAACACTGTCAATAGTGGAGTTATACTTCGATCAATCATCTACCAACTGGTGCATCCACATTATGTTTTCCACCTCAAAGGATTTTGATCAACGCCCCAGGACAGGATCAACTCTGCTACTTCCCATATTTGACCTCTTCCTCCACCTTGGCGCGCCATCGTTCCGTCACCTGGCCTCCAACTTCCAAAAAATGTGCCCCC
Organism: Symbiodinium sp. clade C Y103; assembly: GCA_003297045.1. Classification (NCBI taxonomy): domain Eukaryota; class Dinophyceae; order Suessiales; family Symbiodiniaceae; genus Cladocopium; species Cladocopium sp. clade C. The sequence goes on along the minus strand of BGPT01001820.1, from coordinate 127,938 downwards.
GAAAAGCCACTTTGGAGCTGGTAGAAGTTGGTGCCCTGCGGTTGCTTAACCTCACCAACATCTGTTTATTCCGTATAAAGAGATATGAATCTCTTGGAATTTCTTGCATAATCCAAATAGTAAAGCAGTGATTTCTGTATGGACATATATGTATATAACATAGTCTCTTGATTTTGCTTTAAGTATGAATCTCTTGGTGATACACTGTTCAAGTGTTTGCTAGAACCAAGCCGAGAGCATGAACACGATTTAAATATAATCTGTTGAATCTGTTGATACTTAAGCACGGAATCTATATTCACGTTTGATAACTATGGTTAAACATCGACTTGGGTGATTTGATCACTATGATCATCTATGGTTAGTAACTATCAAGTATAGATGGCTTAGTTTGAAACCAAAGAAAACATGAATATCTGAGGCCAAAGATGCAGCGCAGCGCAGTGGCTGCTTCGACCGCCGGTTGGTGGAAATCTTTTTTGCTCAGGCGCCTGGTGTGGTGTGGCTGGTTTCGACAGCGGATGCATCAAGCACTTTTTGGAGGCCAACCAACAGAAATGGTGGGTTTGACCTGTAAGAATGGGGGGTTCACCAACAGAAATGCTGCTGCAACCTAAGACGATGTGGATTTTGTTGGCTAAGTTGGTGAACATCACTCCAATTCCACGATTGGTAGATATATCGAACAAACGTCACTGCGGATTAGGTCCCCAACAGGGCCATCACTTAGGGCACATTTCAGGTGGTGAAACTCTTCACCACGACACTTTTTGGTACCCTCTGGTATTGCCTAACAGTTTGCTATTGAAAATGGCTATAGAAATAGTGGATTTTCCCATGAAAAATGGTGATGTTCCATAGTTATATTATGCAATACCAGAGGGTAATAGGCCCAAAAGGTGTTCATACTCTCATGACCAAAGATTATGTTTCAATAGTTGCTGGAATACCCCCAAAAAAATAGTGAAATTGCGAAAGAAAGTATAGCTCTAATTCTGCTAACCATATGATGTTTGAAGCAACGAATTTTCAAATTTTGTAGTTCAGAAGGGGAGTATTACATTTGTGGGTTTACCATAGTAATCCAGTATTTGTTCATTTCACTCGTGGTAATTCTATCAGTACGATTGGATGCTTACATATTTTTACCACAGGTGATATTTGTAGTGGGAGAATCTATCTATATATATATATATGTGTGTGTGTGCGATCCTTGTTCATGGGTGAGGCGGGTGAGGTTGCATGCTGACTCCCCCAATGATAGCAGGGTAAAATTCACCGGTATTATTGGTGCTTCATATCTAAGCCCTAAAAAAATAACGCCCTTGATAAACCCTTGTTGAATCGTTCTCGATGAATTCGTTACCACAATATCGGATGGAGAAGGTCAGGGGAACTTTTGAGCGTCGTGAATTATTTGGATCTTTTCAGTACCCAGTGTGTAAACCATGGTAAATCCAATGCCATGATCCATCCGAATCCCCAAATTTTGGTTTATTCTTGGGCATATGCAGTATACCCCTACTTTACATCCACCATGTCAAGAAATCTTCGGACCTGTGCCATGTAACTCCCCAGATCTCCCAGCTGAGACATACAGTTGGTGATATGTCCTTTTAAATATCCCTGAAAAACGGTTGGAGTTACATCTTTTGTTTAAAAACTGAATTGATATTCCATTGCTTGATGATGGCCTTCCAATTTTTGGCGGAGACCTGCAACAGGAACGCCTGGAAGGTGTCCGCTGTGTGCGGCTGTCGGGCGTCTTGAAATGGATCGAAACGGTGTTTCCACAGATCCGTGGACAAGAGATCTCCCTGTTCCCTGGCAGGGTGAACTCCCGAAACCTTGCAGTTTGGTGGTGGGGTTGGTTGGTTTTAAGAAGCCACTGGAAAATGCATCTGGAATCTGTTTTTTCAGCCACCAACTATGGCAGTAGGTGTGTTTTTCGCGCTGGTATCAGTATGGTTGGATATGGTTGGAATGTGGAAGCATGGGTGGCTTCAGGATGCACTGCTTCCACTCCCTTGATTCTCTACATGAACCTCCGCAATAAATGTCCCACACCAGTGCAGGTGATACTTTTAGGAAAAGAAACAACAAGTCTCTAGCCCTGGAATCCTACATGGAGTATTTTTCTGATTGGTTTCAATATGTTCTTATTGTCCTTCCAACAAATGGGACGATGATCCTTTTTTGACCTATTTTCAAGGGGGTGGTTCAACCACTAGGCCAAGAATGGAAGAATTTGCAGGACTCCGCCCCAAGAAAAGCAACATGTTTCTTTGCAAATGGGGGTTTCCTGAAATGGGGATACCCAAAAATGGATGGTTTATTATGGAAAATCCATCTATAAGTTGATGATTTGGGGGTACCCCTAGTTTAGGAAACCACCAAATGGGTTCCCTTATTTTTTTTCCGAACAAGACTGACTCAATGAGCCCGGTCGAAGTCTCAACACCTTCACATGCCTGGTCTTCTCAGGTTGAAGTTGGACATCGAGGGATCTGCGGCTTGGAGAATCCAAATACCGAAATACCCTATACCCTTTGGTAAACTAACATGGCTATTGAAAATGCCTGGCCATTTATAGCGGATTTTCCCATTAAAAATGGTGATGTTCCATAGTTATGTTATGTTAGTTTACCAGAGGGTAAATGAAGGTCTAAATGGGAAAATCATCGACTATTACTGGATTTTCCAGGCCATGATTACTGGAGGGTATCCCTTCACTTCTATCATATTCTATCATATTCTATCATAATATCTAGGGAGATGGATCCCTGGCTATAGTTCTTTGATTTTCCCAGCGATGAACTAAGATCTCCATGGCTCGTAGATTTCCCATATATGATTATATAAATATATCGATGTACATATAATTAGTCATATCATAGTTAGATCCCATATATCTTGGTTCTAAAGTAGTTACATTCCCATGATATTGCCATGATATTCCCATGTATTTCACTATCACCATGGTTCACCATGAATCCATTCAGCCACAGCCACTTTCCAAGGAAGTGGAAGCCTTACGTGGCATTGACGCGGACCACTGGCCGCGGCTCCGACGCATAGCAGTGGAAGTGCATGGCAGCAACGTGCTGCGGGAGCTCAAGGAGCGGATCTGCAGGCGGTTTGGCGAGGTTACAAAATGGCAACCAGGGGAATTTGAAGCCTCATAAATTAGGATGTAATCCCTATAAATATAGTTGTAATGGTGATTTAGTGGGATTTAATGGTGATTGAAGGGGAATACAATGAAATATAGAACCACTACTTGGGGGTGCAGTTGAGGTTTTAAGTGGTAATAAGCATGGGAATTTACCCCCATAACTTGGGATGGGGCCCCTAAAACTATAGCCATATATCCACCCAAAATTGGGATGATGGCAGCATATGTTCGGCAAGAAACTTGGAGGGTTACACCAGGACAGCTGGCAAAAAATCTATGTGCTCAAAGGAACTAACAAATTAACTAACTCTTTAAGATGATGTTTTTAAACGTGGTTGATGGTTTGGACAATTGAAGAATGGTGTTTTGATACATTTTGAGACGAAAAACACCAGAAATCGCTGCTCACCTGCTGGAGGAGCTGTTAGGTCGTCACTTCAAAGGAGATCTCTGGGAATGCGCACAGGAGCTGATTCCAGAGCCTTGGCCGCCGCCAAAAGATGAACAGGTTGTATTATGACAAAAAAGGATAAACAATGTGGAAATGGAGTTTCTTAAATGGACACAATATTGTCAAAGTGTCAAAACATCCACTTTTTTTTTAGCTGAAATAATCTGGAGCAATAGACAGTTCAGATCCAACCCCAGTGCCAAAGAAGATTAGCTGGAAGAAGAAGAAGAATCCAAGAGCCCAGAAAAAGTGATCAATGGCTCCCAAAAATTGGCACAATCAAAAACAGCGGAACAATCAAAAACAGCAGAAAAACAGCCCCAGAGTAGTTGCATTGGTTCAAGGGCAAATTTACGTTTTTGTTCAACCCAAATAAACCCATTAAATCCGAGATTCAGTGAAATCACGATTTTTTGCTGGTTTGAACAGGTTTCAACATGGTTCAATAGAAATCCTGGTTCACGGTGATTTTGCCCGTTGCAAGAGGCCCTTTTTTGTCTTGCGGCTGATTCTCAGGGCCTAGGAGCCAATCCCCTGTGTTGCTCGATGTGATAAGTACGATACGTGATGATACGTGTCTATTGCATGTCTATCAGATGCATGACATGATATATGATAGGATAGATAGACAATAGTATCAATGACATGATATGATAATGATATGATATATGTGGCAATATGATAATAAAGCATGGTGACTTAATGTGAATAGTGGTGTCTCATGTTTTTTGTGAAAATATTGGCGACATAACTCTGGAAATGATGTGAAATAATCATTTATGATCACGGGTGAAAACATGGCATGCAGCATACTCCTTGCATCTCCTGATCTCTTCCGCGCGGAAAGGATCACTTCATGCTCTATGGATCTCTGACTCCCAACGATGAGTTGTTGGCCAGCTGCGTCCGAAAAGAGCGAAGTCCGCGGGGCGAATGGCTGAAAACTCCAAGGGATGATCCATGGGGAATCCCGTTGATGATCTACATGGTGGGTTTTCCACCTCGAACTGTTCGTTTACCCTAGGGTACCTTGTCTATTGGAGACATAGTTGTACTTATTCTAAGGATTGGGATTGGGATCAGCGTCAGATGAATGACGGTCACCAGTACTCCTGTAAAGTGGGCCTCCCCCAGTTATAAGTTGGTTTATGACCCCAATCACAATAAACATCAACAAACTATAAGCTTCAAGTTACAACTTAAGGTTTATAACCCCAATCAAGTAGCACTTCGCCTAGTTCCTTTTGACCAACTGAGCGACCTCCGCCAGCGCCACTCGCCGCAGAAGCGTTTGTTGGACTTCATCTTGCAGCGGCAGCGCTTGCGGCTGGAAGCCAAGGCCCCGCGTAGTTTTCGCCTGGCATCATTGCTATGGCGATTGCAGGGAAATGCCACGTGAAAATACGGGAAAATCATTGGTGAATATGGGAAAATCATAGGAAAACATGAAAAAATATGGAACAGGTCCCTTATGAATGGAGGTGTTGTTGGGAAAAATCATAGGAAAAAATGGAAAAAAACTACAGCATGCATGCGAAAAACCAAACTAAATGGAGGTGGTGGTGGGAAAAACATCGAACTGAATGGGGAATGTTCAATCGCTATGTTTGATTGCCGGAGGGCAACCGTCTTATCCAACACAGAGTGAGATCGAATCAATCTAAGGAATCCGGGTTTAACTACCAATTTTGACAGGGAATGTAGCTGCAATCTGGTGGGTTGCTGTCCTTCCTATAAATGAGAAATGTGACTATTAAATGGCAAATCTTTAATCTTTCGCATCAGCCAAGACTGCCTTTAAGCCCTGAAAGCTAGCATGAAACCCAAGAATTGTGATTTCCAATGAGAACATCTTCTTCCGGAGCCCATTTTTGGGGTTCCAGTTTAGTTTTCATGAGGATATCCCCTTTATAGGTGTTGAAATCCACTTGTGTTCATGAAAGAGTGAGTAACTGGTGTGCAGATCCAAGTGGAAGCCAAACAGCATTACGCATTGCAGAAAGCGTTGTCTAGAAGGCAACATGTTTTTGCAATGGAAAATTGACAAAAAGCATCATTTCAAATTCCAAGATCCTCCATAAATGGGAGATGTTCCATCGCAAAGCCGATCAGCCAACTAAAGACCACCTCCACAATGGTGGGCTCTCACTAGTTCTACAACATTCTACAACTTATTATCCCACCAATGGTGGGCTATTAGGAAAGATCTATTTCTGTCGCACTGTTAGACAAGACCACAAGTCATAGCCATGTGAATCCCACAAGAAACCATCTACATATCCAGCTATACACATATGATGTGCCTTGGATTGTGTAGCCATATTCGGGGATTCCCATGCTGGATGACCACAAACCATAGCTATACAAAATGGATCAAAATGGCCCATTTATGGATGATTTACCGAAGAAAAATGGTTCAATGGATTGGTTAATGGGAAAATTTACAGGAAAACCCTATATTTCATGGGAAAATCCATGGTTTCCTGTAGATTTTCCCTTAAACCAATCCAATGAATGGTGATTTTCCATAGCTATGGTGAGTCATTACCGGTAGCATGTTTTGACCCAAACACACATATGACTCAAAAAGAGAGCCCCAAGGAACTCACTGAGCCCTTCCTACTGCTGCTGCCGTCCTGGACCGTGGGCAAGGCAGCGGTTGATCCACAGAGGATTCACATCACCGATTCGAGGCAACTATCCGGTAGTGATCCACATCGATATGGAGAATCACCATATGTGTTTATCATTGTTTATCCGTAATCGGAACCTTCGATACCATAGCGATGTCGAAAATTACCGGCTCTCAGCGAAACTCTGCAGCTGGCGAGGCATTCTTCCGACACTTCCTGTCCTCCCTGGCCAAATTGAAGGTGTGCCCGGTCTTCGTCCGGTTGTCCGCGGTCTTCACCGGTCTTTCCCTCCAATTTCTCAATATCAAAACTTGGGAAAACTGATGGATTGATAGGTGAAGTGTTTAAGCACTTGATTTTGGGGTAGCCTATTCTTGGTGAAAACCATACTTAGGGGTACATCCCACGCGGTAAGTGGGTCAACTCCATATTCTACCCGGGTGATATATATATATATATAAATTAATGCATATATACACAGATGCATATATGTATATATGTGGGTTAGAAACCACTTACTGACTGGGATGCACATCCAAATATGCATGGATTCTAACTACTGGTCGCTGGTTTTGAGTCAACCTTGAAGAGCCAGCCCTTCCCAGGGGCTTGGATGTGCATCCCGACTAGGAAGTGTTTCATAAGCACAAAGACAATCCAGTTCTACATTATTTTTGTATAGAGATACACCGTGTATGCAATAGATCTAGATTATATACATATTTACTGTATGTCTATATTATGTATAAGTATAATAACGTGTAGATAGATATATATATATACATATATATATATACATATAATAGTTATATATATAGTTATATAATGTTATATTCTATATATATATATGTATATATACACGTGTACTTACTTATATATCTAATTTGAACCTATACTTACTGGTTATTCTTCATCAACTGGGCTCCCTCCAGGCCAAGACAGGTGAGGAGCACGCCGCTGAAGTGCCGTATCCTCAGGTAGTGAACTGAAGCGGGTTTTTTTGTGACCGAAAACGGAGCTACGAATTGAGTGTCCCAACCAGATGGGGATGGGTCAAAACCTATTATTATCCATTTTTAATGGGATCAACATCCATAAATCCCAGCTATTTTAATGTTCACTAGGTACCATGGTTTTGATTCATAGCCAGATGAGTTCGTTATTTTGGAAATTTGGGGTTATGCCAGTTATCATTTTTGGGGGATGCATGTTGCTTTTAAACCACCCAGCTTATTCCTTTCGTTCAAACGTGGAAATCGCAAGCCCAGGGGATTGTGACACATCACTCCCATTGGGTTGGCCTGTGGCCACAATCTTTGTCCGTGACATCACCTGTCCATTTTTGTTGAGCTTATATCAACAGTTGGAATGACCCAAACCATTTTATGAACATTCATCATAGTCCTATTTTTTGGGGGGATCATCCCTTCAATGGATGGTTTTTTTGGGAAAATTCACTGAAAACCTATGAAAACCTCTATATATCATGGGAAAATCCATGGTTTCCTGTCATTGTTCCCTTAAACCAATCCATTGATCCCTAGATGTCTGGGTCAACGCAACGGGTCAACGCGGCCGAGGTTTTACCTTTGTCGGAGGGGTGCCAAGGGACGCCCGGAGTCTTGGCGGTCATAGCTGGCGGGATTCAATTATGTGGTGGTTGATGGTTTATAAGGGCTATAATGTTGGTAAAACAATAATAAACCACCCATTTGGGAATGAATTTTCCAACTTTTACTTTTTTTTGGGGGTTACCCTCTGGTAAACGAACAGTTAGCTATTGAAAATGACCATAGAAATAGTGGATTTTCCCATTAATAGCATGGTGATGTTCCATAGTTATGTAACAGTTTACCAGAGGGTAATTAGGGCTATAATGATGGTAAAACAATGCCATAAACCACCCATTTGGGAATGGTTTATACCACCCATTTATGGTGATTTGGGGGATGGTTTATTATTGTTTTACCCACATTAATTGATTATCCATTGGGGTTGATAATCCATGGTTGATAATCCTTAATTAGTTAAATTATCCATTGGAGTATCCATTGGCGGTGGTACTTAAATTGATTTATCCATTTACAACTATACATCATTACTAACCATGGGGATTTAGCCAATGACAAAAATAGGGATCGGTATAAAATTGGCATGGCGGCTGGTGGCTTCAAGCCTGTTTCAATGTTCAACCATAGGGAGAATGATGCCCAATCATGCGACCAAGTGCAGGATGATCCCCAATGGCCAGCATATTTTTCAGGGGGTTGAAAGTTACCCTTTGGTAAACGTTTACATGACTATGGAAAATCACCAGCTATTTAATGGGAAAATCCACTACAAATGGCCATTTTCAATAGCTATGTTAGTTTACCAGAGGTTAGAATCTCTGCCATTATCGCGACTTTTTGTTCAGAGTTCAAACAACCACTTAGGTGGGATTTCCAAACAAGAATTGGAATGGAGATATCAGTGAGGGCTGAAGAACTACAAGACATCCTAATTTTGGAGATGCTCACCAAAGCTGGCTAAAAATCGGCACTTTGCACTTACCAAATGCGGTTCTATCAAGATCCAGGGGTACTTTTTGTCAACCACCACCTCCAGCAGTAGCATGTTTCATGGTCATCCCCATTTCTACCGGAGAAATCTCCCCAGTTTTCACGCCATGTTTGCCCCACATCGAACACCAGGGTTCACCAACGGTGCAGCCACCGGGCCGAGGAAAAGTATGGCTTCCACCATGTGGAGGGAGCCGGCATGGCGCGCTGCCCCTTCTTCGGCTTGTGGATTTGTGGCGGATTTGGTGAGGTGGGGGGCCTCCTTGGAAAATGTCGCTATGGTTGAATAATGTCAACCATTCAAAGATCTTACCATGTTTGATGCTTCATTCCCGTTTGGGTTGCTGAAAGTCCCATTGTTGATGATTAAAGAATGTTAAACCACAAGCTAACCACTTTGGTTGATTAATAGCCAGCTATCCAAAAGGTGGTATTCCAGTTTGTTCGCTAAGTTGGTATTTTTCACCAATATGTCAATATGTTACTGGGTTTTTGGTAGATATTGATACTGGGTAGACCATCCTTTGAATTGGCGATATATTTCATGGGATAGAGTGGGGCAGTATATGATGTTATCAATGGTGTTTGTCCGTAGGCTATGTAATCGAATTTGATGTTCATTTGTAAATGAAATGAAAATGGTATATGTGCGTAATTGATAGCTTAATTGGTTATATTTACTGTATTGGTTTCCGCAATAAGGTAAACTTTTGCAACAAAGAAAAGACAAATAAGTCCCATCCCCGTCACAACAACCAACGGCTTATGCTTCTTGGCTCCCCAACATTTTTGGGGAGGGGGTGCTTGCTGTTAGGGAGAAGGGATATCTGATCTTGAATGTTGGGATGTTTGAATAGGTCATTTCACCACCTACCAGGCTGCACTCCGGGAGAATCATTGCTTAAAACAATCTTTGTGGTTAATGTTTTGGTTTCAAAGGAATGAATGGATATATAGATGCTGTGTGGAAAATGGTAAAACTGGAATGGAAGATCCAGTGGAAGAGGTTGGGCTGTTATCCAGTCTTGGTAGTGTCGGAATCTATGGTTTCTCAAATTTAGGACCCAAAACATAGATCCAACATACAAAGGCCCCTAAAGTTCAACGAAAATCACCAGCAAATCCCAAAAATCAGCCAAACGATGCACTAGAACTCGTAAAAAATCATCAACGACCGCAAGATTCCCCAAAATCAGCAAATTTCACTTAGAAATCAGCCAAACAATGCCCCCGGGATCAAGACTGCAAAAAAATATGCCTTAAAAGATTTCATCAAACAATTTAAAAGAAAGACGTGAAATGATTATTAAGAAAGCAACAAAAAAAAAAACAAACTGCAAGAACCCGAAAAAAGTCCAACAAAACATCCTGACGCGTCCACCCTTCGCAGGCCACTGAACGAGTGGCTGCTGCGGCGCGACGGAGGAAAGCCGAAGGTTTCTGGGATGGTCAGTGGCCACTTGGCCAAAGCGGGGGGTGCGGTGAATCAAAGATTGGATGGGTCTGAAAATGCTGGATTAACCAATAAATGGACCATTTCCTCGGGATAATGACGATCATGAATGAAATTTGGGGAAAGCGGGAAAGCCGACTTTTCGGACAAACCCTTTTCTTGTGGGGGTATAATCAACATTCACCAGCCATTTGATTTGACGTGGATATAATGGAGGTATCAACACATTCGGGGATGAAACCACCAACTGGATATGGGGTCAAGCAACAAAGGATGAGGATCAATGGGAATTTGGTGAAGAGGCATCGTGACCCACCAGAAATAATGTGTAAATCTAGATTTAAGCAATAAGGATGTGGGTTCGGTCATGTTCAACCAAGAAATATTGGGATTTGACCGTCCGTAAATGGGGAAAATAACAACAGATTGATGGGTTGGCAGTTGAATCACCATTTTGCAAGAGAATATCGCCGAGATACCTGTTGAATTTGGTGAAAAGTAGTTTAACATTCTAATAATCCGTTCCCCCTAATACTAAACCCCCCCCCCCTAATAGTAAACACCTCGGGTAGTTTTTATTATTAGGGGGGTATTTATTATTAGGGGGACCCCTAATAGTAAGCGCCAGACCTTAATATT
>BGPT01001820.1:91629-116999 GCA_003297045.1 Symbiodinium sp. clade C Y103 | reverse complement strand
TTAAAAACTATTTTTCTCGATTTCAAAATCAATTAAATTTCAATTTAAAACGCAATTAATACGTTGCAAAAAATTGGATTTCGAAGCGGACCCCTAATAGTAAGCGCCAGACCTTAATATTAAAAACTATTTTTCCCGATTTCAAAATCAATTAAATCTCAATTTAAAACGCAATTTAAAACTACTTGGATTCAGGGGACCCTAATAATAAGCACCCCGGGGTTAACTAGTTTTTATTATTAGGGGGTAAAACCCACAAATGGTAGGTTTATTTTTAAATTGTTTTTTTAAAGGGGATCAATTAAAAGTCAAATTGGCCAACCACAAATTTTCCAAAATTGGAGATGGACCCTAGTTTTTAGTATTTGGGGGACGTTTAGTAATAGGGGGAAGGGATTATTTTGCCATGTTGATAGGGACTATACACTAACACAGCTAAAACATGTCATTGGAGAGTGTCAGATTGGGCAGTGAAAGGGGACCTGGACGACCCATGAATGGCATGATTGTTGGGGGGAAATGGCATGAATGGTTCGATGGATTAATGGATGTTCATGGATATTAATGGGTTACATTATGTTAAATGGGTTAATTAGTGTTTATTTCAAGTTTGTGAATTATCGTAATTTGAACACATCCGATGTCGCTTGGCCAGTGAAAGGCAGCTTTGTTTCCTTCCAAAAACAAGTTGCTTAAGTCGTCTAGAAGTTTCATATCATGATTTTGGTTTGTCCAGCAATAGGCTACCCCCATTTCAATGGTGTAGTGTTAAGATCAGCAATGTGATTGATATACGCCTCATTTCTGGAATAACGAAACCATCATAGAAACCCAATTTTTCTATGTGAAATCCAAAATTTATCCACATTGTTGTTTGTCTGAAAATAGGCTCCCCCTAGATTTTAAACCCATTGCTTAAGCATAAGATTGTCCCAAGTAACATGGCTATTGGGAGGTATTGTTGTTTTGCTTCATCCATGCCTCATTTCAGCACCTCTCTGACCTCATTCACTACAGATGGTCATCAGGTATGGCTGCCGACCGTGTGAGGCCTGGTGCTTTGGAAACGGCGGCCTTGTCACCAAGAAAGATTGGGATTTGACCAACCATAAATTGGAAAAAACTGTGAAAAAATTCAACAGACCTGGGGGGGTTACTATCATTTTCGATGGGAATATGGCTAGTAGTGAATGGGTAGGCATTGTGTGTATCTTATCTCCAGCTACATGGGCTGTAGCCATTGTGTGTATCTTATCTCCAGCTGCATGGGCTGTATATCGCCATTGATGTGGGCTGGAACATGATAGGCCCCCAATGTTAGTTACATTGGATATAATGCTTATACCCAATAGTTTTAGTCATGCATCCCATTATATCCCCCCTACCGTTGGTTCCATACCTCCATGTATTCCTTACATTGATTTGAATATGACTATTGGGTTGGTCAAATCCCATGATATCATCTCACATATCTTACAGTCAGCGCCCTTTTCTGTCTAGGCGCTGACCGATGGACGGATGTCGGTGCGTTGGGAGGATGGTACCCAAAGTGACCTGAAGCCCCACGAATTGCGCGGCGGTCGGGATCCCTGGAAGCCTCGGTGGTGTGTTGCCAGTAAAATCTCCATGTTGGTGAAAAACCCTCTTTGTTTGCCCCCCCAAGTCCCCAAGTTATGTTTGTTGGTATATAACTCTCATTACCTATAGTTATACCTATAGAATGAACCCAAGTTAATCAAGTTGTATCAAGTTGTAAATCAACTTAGCGATCATAAATCAGCTACATATAGATCCCATGAAATCCCAATGTCTGTTGGTTAAATCACCATTTTCCCAGTGGCGTTTCGATGTTTTTCTACCTTTTTTCCCCGCCACACGTGCCAGGTTTGTTACTTTTCCGTGACCTCTCGCAGTTGGAGAAGGCCAAGTTGTTGCGTTCCGCGGAGGAGCTGAAGAAACGCCAGGTGACCTCTCGCCGCGATCGGGGGATCCATGGGGGATCCATCGGGGATCCAGCTGGATGGTTGGAATGTCATGGAAAATCCAGCGAGAACTGGGGATACTTTGATGGATTTCAAACTGACAATAGGGATAAATAATATGAAAAGTCATATGTTTGAGGGGGTTAATAGTACGCTTTATAATGTGGTTGATGATGGTTAATGATGGAATATTGATGATAAACTTTAGTTTTGAAGCATCTTATTGATACTAACTCCATTAAACTCAGCACTACTCAAGATTTATTAGATGATCGAGATATTCCAGAAGTGTGCAATTATTTGCAAAGAGAAATATTGGGGAGTTTACCCGGGCTGTTGTGAAGGGTTGGTGTCAAGTCAGGAATGTTTTTGGGCCAGGTTGATCAGCTAAAAAAAGTGGGCGGCCTGGGTTAGCCATGCCAAGTCCTAAGTGTTGTGGCGCTTCGGGTACAACCGAAAGTTGGAGTTGGTGGCCCACAAATGCCACAAGATTTGTGGTTTGCATCAATTGCAACCCAAAGTCCAAGTAGCAGGAGGGGTGTTTCACCTGTAAAAGGAAGCCAGTAGCTATGAGGTCGTAACTGGTTGGTGGTCTCAGATAAGCTAAAGATTGTCAGTCCATTTGCTATAACTGAGATAGCTTGAAACCAGGAATTGATGGCTATGTCGAAGAATAGCTGGTTGTTGAACGATATTTATCTTCCATTAACAGCATGGAAAATTCTACTTGAGGATGCATCCCAGAAATGGTAACTGGGCACTAGCCATATGAAACACCCTAATGCAGCCGCCAAGAGGGCTGGAGTAGACACCCTTGAGATGGACCTGGTGGCTACGCTGTCAGCTGACGTTTGCACATTTGGCAACACAATAGCATCCGAGATTCAGTGGCTGCTGGAGTACAGGCAATACTTCCCCATTCCTCAGCCTCAACCACGTGGCCAATGAGTACTGGAGTGTTGCCGAAGACGTCTTCTTCTACTCTGGATCAAGAGCCTGGCCGAGGACGAGGGAAGAAGAACAACCTTCAGGGTGAATACAAAGAGACGGTCCGAGACGGTCAACATCAATGCCATTCATCGGACAGGTGAGGTGATGTGCTAGGGATTGCCCAAGGACCATTGAAGGATACGGACAACAGCCTCCTCTACTCAGACAATACCAAGGGGTCAACCTTGACATCAGACCAATGAAATATCCCCAGTTAGATTAATGGATTACGTATGGGGTACAAACATGTACAAACCACTAGGTACTGGCCCATCCCCTCCGATGTCACCATGTCAGGAGCTGAATCCCAAGCAAAAGCTCCGACTGAAACGTGCACGGCCCCAGGATTTTTTCGGAGATGGCACCTGGTTCTTCCACAACAGCCATCAAGAATGTGGAATTTGTTAGTTTTAGGACTGAAGCTGCCAAAAAAAGAGAAATCACCAATTCAGTAGGACGTAGAAATGTGTTTTTGCTAAAATGTTAGGATTCCAACAAAAAGAGGGGGCTCGAAACCCAGTTTATCCTTGTATGGGTTCATTGCTTGCTCGGAGTTCCATTCTGCCTCAGCCTCACAAAATTGGACTAGAAGTAATTGGCCATTTCGAATGGGGAGATCATGGAACTAAGTCGTTTGGTTGTTTTCCCATTTCCAGATTTGAATACCGGAGGCAATTTGAGGAAACAACCACTTCCCTTGAAGTGCTTTGGGCATCGCAATGCTATCGGACAGTCATGAGATGTGTCGGGAACCACCTTCTGGAGGCGAGTTTCTCCTTGGTTGACTGCGCCGCAAGGTGCCAGAGAGGCTCTGAAGCGGAAACGCGCCGCGATGCCCCGGCAGCGCAAGGATACGCCACTTGGACTTGGTGCCGGGGTCGAACTGGAAGCCCGTGATGAGTTCAAATGGCTTGACATTTTAAAAAAGGAAATTATGATAACTCATCAAGTGGTAATGGGAATGGGTCTGAGAATTCAGGGAAAACCCTTGAAAACCAGATTTTGATGGTGGCATACCCCAGTTTCAGAGACACCCAAAGTGATTTTGTTCACAAACAAGGGAATAGACTAAGGCATGGACAAACCAATTTATGGTCATCAAATATGAAGGGAAATTGATAATGAACCATCAAATTTTGGGATACATTGGGATACCCAAGTTTAGTTTCGGACAAGACCCAGTCATTATTCCAAAACAAACTGTGAGATCCACAAAAACAAAGTGTATGGGGGATACCCAACTACCATGTTGTTACAACTGTTTTTTTTCAAATTTCATGATACCAGTCAAAGATGTTTGATTTTCCATCCAGCGAATGGGATTATCATCCCTCTTGACATTTTTTTGTTGGGGATGGGTGGGCCAACCGGCTCAAGCACCGGCCAAACATGGTTGAGGTTCCATGCAAAGGATTGAACTATCGGGAAAGATGTGAAAAGGGAAACTTGTGATAGGGAACAGCATGACAGCCAAGCATCAGCAAGTTGGCTTCGCGATCGCCAATGCCACAGAATTGCAAAACTTTTCTGCAAATGTTCCGATCTACTCATAGAAAGTGATCAAACTACGGCTCACCATCGTCCAGCAGAGGCGTCAATACGTTCGAGCCGACGAAGGTGACGCCTCTGCATCGCCGGAAAGCCCAGCGTGAAAATCCATAGCTCTGCCAACGATAGGTATATGGATGTCTATGGTATATCATCATTCAGCTAGTTGCCTAGTTGGGAAAATCCATATCAACCAATCTTTTCAGAATGGTATTGGAATCTTGAATTCACAAGAACAGGGTCGGCCTTTCCAGGACGACCTTCCATCCTTTGATCATGACACCTCTGGAACAAAACGGAACAAAAAGTAAAGCACACAAAACCGAGTTTTGTGGACCATCTAGCACTTGCTGCAAGGGTATCAATTGCAAGTACCATGTCAACTTTTTTACTTTTTCCCCACCTGTCAGGTGAGGGTCTCTAGCTTTTAACAAAGGTGCCGGGCCTTCTCCTTCTTCTTCTCCTTCTCATCTTCTTCCCTCCTCCTTTGCCTCTGCCAGCTCCAGATGCTGTGGGCTATGCCAGCTATGCTGTGGGCCATGCCTGGACCCGATCACCATATCGCGAGCTCACAAGGCTGTGGAGTGGCCCCCACATCGCGAGCTCCGAAGGCTGTGGAGTGGCCCTGGACCCGATCGCCATATCGCTCGCGCCCTGGACCGTCATATGGCGAGCTCAGGAGGCTGTCTGGAATGTGCCTGAACCCGAACTCATGCCAGAGAGAATGTCAGACAGAGTGCCAAATACTCGTAGAATGGCAAATAGAATAAAATGCCAGAGATCTCAGCCGGCACTGCCGGACCTCAACCGCGAGCGCCCAGATCTCAGTGGGCACTGCCCACTAAGATCTGGTGCTCGCGGTTGAGGTCCGGCAGTGAGACTAGATGCCAGATAGAATGTCAGAATAGATGCCAGATAGAATGCCAGAAAGAATGTCAGCATATCTGCCAGAAAGTATGTCAGATAGAATGTCAGAATACATATCGAATATATACTTCCAGATGGTATGTCAAAAACTCAAAAACTATGCCAGAGTATGTGTCAGGGTGGGGATCATTCGAAGTAAAATAATTGGTGAAATTAATTGCTATCAACAAGCATCATTCGAGAATCAAGGATCAAATCGTGTGATCCTGGGGAGCATCCCAGCATATCCCAATTCAGGATGATGAATTACATGCCATTGACCAGCATATTTGGAAGGATTTGAAGCCACTGAGCAATCGAATTTTCCTCAGCTATTCTTGGTTCACATCCCTGGGCTTAGAGATGACCTCTTGATACCAAAGCTAAATCGTTTTCATGATGCTCAGCACCCAAGAAAAGGATATGTCAAAATCATGTCAAATAAAAATATGTGCCTTATGATTTGATTTTCAACAACAACATCTGAAAAAAAAGGAAGATGCATTCCTACCAGCACCTTCCGATGGGTGGCGCTATGATTTCAGAAGCTAAGTTCTCAAATCATATGTCACAGCCCCACCCCTTAGCCAAACCAAAAAATCACAACATGATTTAGTGATAACAATGTTGATAGATGTTGATAGTACCATTTTTGGAAGAGATGGTTGGAGGCGAGTTGGAAAAAAACTTCGATTTTGGGATTTTCCGACGCGCAAATGACACGCGTGTCACTGGGTTGACATCACGCATTGCGGGGCGCCATAGTGACACCCCTTAGTCTAAGGGGTGCCGTAGTGACACGCTATCCACCTCCCCACCGACACGCAAAGGACACGTTTGACACGCGCCATTTTTGGGATGCAAAAAAAACAACTCACAGTCATCGCTTCAGTGGCCTCAGATGACAAAGATGAGATGTATATGCGCCAAAAAAAGGTTGAAATTGCTTTGGAAATTAAGGGATGCCGTAGTGATGTACTCGTACCCCTTGTAAGGATGCCAAAACGACACTCTTTGGCATGTCCTGGTAGGTATTTGTCCTATTATTTTTGGTGCCAGCCGCCGGCCGCAACGATTTCCGAAGGCCTCAGGTCTGCCGCCACTTCTTTTCGGAGCGCGGCTGCTCCCGCGGCGACAAATGTCGCTTCGAGCATGCAACGAGTCCAGCAAAATTGCGTGGCGGCAGCGGGAAAGCTGGGTGTTTTGAGGGAAAAGCTGCAAGGGACCAAGGCTTTTACCTGGCAATTATTTGAAAGTTGATCCATATCCCTGATGATGCACAGGTCCACATCGCAACAGAAAACTAGATTGATAGGCAATGGATCCGGGGTTAAAATGGGTGATTTCCAATGGTCATGAAAAATTCTGAGTCTTTGGGTCCACCTGGCAAGGATGGTGACCTATTCACTGCCGCCAATGGGTTTGTCACAAGCTGGATGCCGCCCAAATTGCCATCAAATATGATGACAATCCATGGGGATTGGCGGGTATCCCATTTTTCAGACAAATTCAAGTGCCCAACTTCATGTTTGATAGGTCGTGTCAAGCATTGCTGCTATCATTTGGCATCATGTCGCAATGCGTGGCATATCTTGTGGCCATGACCGTTGCCAGAGCGCTACGGCGTGGAGGTGACATGCGGGGATGGCATCAAAATGAGGATCTGGTCGATGGTTTCAAACACGGTTTTCGCTGGAAAATCGGATGATGAATTCCTTGGACTTTCATATGGAGTTGTTTCAAAATCACACAAAATAACCTGGCTTATCGAACAGACACATGTGTTTGCTCTGTATTTCTACCACTAGTTTATATGTGCATGTCTATAAAGATATGTGTCATATTCACACATACACCGATTCTGCGTGTCTCGTGTTGAATTCGAGTTTTGAAATTCCGTCAGAAGTCGATTGTAAATGCCGGTAGTCATGAGAAACAATGGGTTGACCGGTTGACAAATGATCCCCATTCTTGTCAGGCGCTGGACCCCTATGCCAGTGGCCCCTCATGAAGATTCCCACATTTCATGGCCCGATTTATTTTCATCAGCCTTGTCGGTCACGGCTACGGAAAAACGCACACAGTGGATGATATGCACATTTTTGGCTGGTGAGAATAGCCTCACTTTCACATCATTTGTGATTTTGCATCAAAGGTTCATCACTTTTTATCACAATTCTCAGAATTGGATGGCGGGAAAGTTTACGCAAAACTTCTTTTTCTTTGGGGATCTTGTAACAACCAGCCAGTTTCCAGTGAAGATTTTCCCAAGAAAACCCATCAATTGGACAATGGAGACCCTTGCAGGTGGCGATGCTAAGTGGATGAGTGCGTTCAAATTGTTGCTGGTTTGATGGTGATATGTTAAGCCAACCAGCGCAAGGTTTGTTTTAGTGCTGACGCCCTTCGTGCCAAAACGGCGTGCACTTTTTCGACATGTCAACTTCTAAAAGTGCTCCGAGAATCTTTTCACTTCAAAATGTGCTTCGCCCCACAACGGCGTGCACTTTTTTCGGCATCTCAACTTCCAAGAGCGCCCCGACACTGAGGTGCGTTGCACATTTTGACTTGGAAACGTGCTTCGCGCCACAACTCCATGCACTTTTTCCGCGTCTCGACTTCCAAAAGTGCTCCGAGACCATCAGTTTTTGCCACTTTTTACATCGAAATGCCATTCGTGCCACGACGGCGTGCACTTTTTCGACATGTCAACTTCCAAAAGTGTTCCGAGAATGGTGTGCTTTGTCAGCTTGAACATTCTTCACTTCCAAATGTGCTTCGTGCAATTTTTGATCCCTCATCTCCCCAGATGGCTCCGCACCCGCCGCTTTAGCGAGCCTACTTTTCGACCCTCCGGCGCCACAAAACATTGGAAACA
Organism: Symbiodinium sp. clade C Y103; assembly: GCA_003297045.1. NCBI lineage: Eukaryota > Dinophyceae > Suessiales > Symbiodiniaceae > Cladocopium > Cladocopium sp. clade C. Next base: position 108,695 of record BGPT01001820.1, on the reverse strand, counting down.
CAGCGTTTCGCGACTTTTCGACCTTTTTGCACAGCTGGATCTTCTTTCTTCTGACTTTCTCCCTGTCGGAGCTTCTCTCTTCTGTGGCTCTTCCCATCTTGGCTTTTCCATCAGTCCATATTGTCGAAAGTTTGACTTCTAAACTTCCTTCGATCAAATCTATTTGCTTCATGATAGTTTTCAACAAATCATAGAGGGAAAAATGGAAGATGATTCTCCCACAGAGGCGTGCCCTCTGGAAATCCAACATGGCAATGAAAAAATCACCATTTACATGGTTTGTTTGGTTTTTCTTACGCCCCTATTTGATTACCAGAGGTTTTTTAGGGAAACAACCACTTTCGCTGAAGCGCTTTGGGCATCGCAAAGGTATCGGAGGATCATGAGACAAGACGTGCCGGGAACCATCTTCTGGAGGCGAGTTTCTCCTTGGCTGACCGCGCCGCAAGGTGCCAGAGAAGCTTTGAAGCGGAAATGCGCCGCGATGCCCGGGCAGCGCAAAGATACGCCACTTGGACTTGGCGCCGGGGTCGAACTGGAAACCTCTGATGAATTCAAATGGCTTATACATTTTTAAGAAGGGAAATGATGATAATTCATCCAGTGGTGATTTTGGTATTTCTGAAAATTTAGGAAAACCCTTGAAGACTAGATTTTGATGATATTTTCCGTGTTAACATGGCCCTCTGGCGGTATACCCCAGTTTCCGAGACACCCAAATGGGTTTGTTCACAGAAAGGGGAATAGACGTAGATAAACCAATTGATGGCCATTAAATATTAGGGGAAGTTGATGATGAACCATCAAATTTTGGGTACCCAAGTTTCGGACACCCATATGATCCCAAAACCAATTGGGAGATACACAAAAACAAAGAGTAGGGGATAACCAACTACCATGGTCTTAGACCTGGTTTTTGCGGATTCAATAATACCATTCAAAGGTGCTTGGTTTTTTATTCAGAAAATGGGATTACCATCCTTCTTAACCATTTTTTTGTTGGAGATTGGTACCTCCACCGGCTCCAGCGCCGACCGGACTGGGTTGAGGTTCCAGCTGAGGCGTCAATATGCCCGAGCCGAGAAAGAGGACGCCTCCGCATCGGCGTTGGTCCACCTAGTTGGCGAGTTGGGGCTCGATCCATGTGGGTCTGAAAATGAGGTATACCTTCTAGAGATCCATTTCATAAGGAAAATGATGAACCATGAAAATTGGGGGTGCCCTAGTTTCAGACATACCCATATCAACAAATATGTTCAGAATGATATCTGGAATTTTGACTTACACATCTGGGAGCAATAGCACAAGGGGTCGGCCTTTCCAGGAAGACCTTCCATCCTTTGATCATGACACCTTCGGAACAAACCGAAACCAAAAAGTAAAGCACGCGAAACAAAGTTGTGGACCATCTAACACTTTCTGCAAGGGTGTCAATTTCAAGCGCCATGTCAACAGATTTTTTTGTTGAAAGTCATCGCCATCAAAAGACATCATTCAGGAATCAAGGATCAGATGATCAGATCGTATGATCTGGCAAGCATCCGAGCATATCCGAACTCAGGTAATCAAACCTCGCTTGCTGGAAAACACCCCATTTACTTCAATGATTAGCTAGAAACCTTCACTTAGTTTGGGGATTTTCCCACATGTTCCCATGATTTTTTCCATCATTTTTGACAGATCTCCCAGCCACGTTGGTCCTGAGGCTTCAGTCTTGTCGCCACTTCTTTTCGGAACGCGGCTGCTCTCGTGGCGACAAATGTCGCTTCGAGCACGCGACGGGTGCAAAATCTTGCGGCAGATGGAAATTTGGGCGATTTTTTCAGGGAAAGTCCGGAACAATCAAGGATTTTTGGCCGGTAATTCTGGGGAGTCCCATACTTTTGTCCCTGAAACAGTTCGGGGATGGAAAGTGGATGATTTTCAGTACACCAAGTTGTGAATGCTGGCTTAATGCCTTGATTATCCTTGGTTACTCAGAATTACTTAGCTACAAAAGTGTTTTTTCAGGGGTGTCGAGTAGTCAGCATGAATTAGGCGCTTTCAGGAACATGTTGCTGGAAGCCAGGCTTTTCACCCGGCAAGTCAGTTCCTTTCAGTCAAGCGATGAAAATTGGTCCCTGATGAGGTGCGAATTGGCTGTTGAAATGTCCACCTGGTGCGACGGATTCACCTCCGTTGGCATGACTGACTGTCTCAAGCCGGATGCCCCACCGCAAATAGCCATCAAATACCCGGGGGAAAATCAAGACTTTACCTATGGGACCACAGACTTTAGTATATGTTAAGTCTTAACCATTTTGGGGTACCCAATTTTGATCTGTACCCAAATGGCTTCATTGGAGATATCTTTACGAATAGGTTCAGCTGTGCCGAGTTTGGGCACGGATGCCGGTCTGCGCGGCTCGCTGATGTCGCTTCAACCGGCAGGTGACATTTGGGGCACCTGAGGATCTGATTGGGCTCTCAACTCTTTCTTTTTTTCCCAGAAAATACGTTTATGATGTCCAAAGACTTTCATAGCTGTCACATGGAGGCGTCTCAACATGATTCGAGCCATGTTCCCCCTTTTATTCAAATCCCCCCACAATGGGACTGCAAAAAGAAAAGATCCAATACTACAATGTGGGCCCCCCAGTCATGGCTTAGTTGGTTCAGTTTCACCCCATAAATACTATAGTACTATAGTTATAATTGCCATGAACCATAGTTATTGGAGTTATTTGCACCAACTTTGCTATCGGCCCCACATTGTAACCAGGACTTTCAGGGGCTGTTTTACATTTCGCGGAAGGGATTGAGGTTCGTTCAGGGGTCATCAACCACCATCAACCCCGATGAAAAAAGGCTGGGTCAACCCCTATTGTTGGGGGGGTTGTCCTTTCAGGGCAGCCTCAGATTTTCATAATTAAAGACGTTGGCGAAGACTGTAATGAATGAAAATGGGATATCGCTGGCGATAAGGCAAGCTTGAGGCAGCAAATTTTGCCTCAGCCTAGCTGGGGGTGGTCCCAAAGTAGCAGATGGGGCGCCCCAAAATTGAGTCGGTTATCAAAAATAGCTAGTTTTTGAGGTAAATTGCCAATTTTGAGGTACCAAACCCGTTAAAGTGAAAAAACTGACTGAAATATGCTGAAAAAGCAGTCTTTACTTGCAGGAAATGCCGAAATGTCAGCCTTAGCATGGTGCTGTGTCTTCCAAAAGAAATGTCAGACTTATCATGGTGCTGCGTCTTCCCTGAGAGGAAAGAGCCATTGATCAAAAACAGTGTATCTATGATGGCCGATTAGCCTGCTTTCGTCTTTACATCTTTTTCTACATGTCTCCCACATTCCACAGCATCCCTAATCCACAGCTTCAAGTCCCAGCTTCAAAGGTGCTTCTAACGAGGCTGGTGAAGGGTGGATAGGTTGGATGGCATACTGCGAACGGACCACATGAATAGCGTAGAAGCAGGGTACCCTTCGTGTTTCGGGTGTTTCATGAGGGAAGTGTAAGCAAGTGCAACAGCCAGAGGGACATCTCACCACCTCCTCTTGGTCTTGTGGGGCCACCTGCCCGTCGCTTCGTTGATCGGTAAAGCCCCATGTCTTGCTTCAGTCGTGGTTGAACCCGAGATTTTGTTGTTGAATTCCTTCATGTTTGGCGTGTGCTTACATCAGATGTGCCAATCTTGTTGATGGACAGGTTTTTCCAGGATGTAACAAACCAAAACAAATCTGGGGTACACACCACATAGTTTCCAAGCTAGGGATGGGGCAAAACATGTCAAAACCCTGCAGAAGAACTTGTTTTTTTTTAACATCCAGATAGCTGTGTCTGGCTGCTCATCCCTCAAATTCCATTTCTGGGCACCTGGGCCGACCATCCAGGGACCAAGCTTGAACCCATGCTTTCACCCTGAAATGCTGGGAAGAAAATCTTGCAAATTGTCCCATCCTTCAATTCACTTGGAAAAAGTTTGAAGTGCGATTTGGGATTCCATTTTGAACATCGCCATGTGGTTCCTGGTCTGTGAAGATGCACCAGAAGACCCCGCGTTTCATGGCTCTCTACGCCACAAATCCTGGGCTCAGGTGCAATTAGCGCAACTGTACCTGGTATATAAACACATTGATAAGTTTTGCATCGCCATGTCGCTGAACAAAGTTTTGGCACTGGCTCTTTGGTGCTTCTTGCAGATCTCCCATGGTGGGAGCTGCGTAGACTGCATCGAGCACGAGGGGAACATGCTTGTTCAAGTGGTGAAATTGCAGCTTGGTGAAGCCGCAAGATGTTCATTTTCGGCTAAGAGTTGATATGCCACATGAGTTTCCCATGTTTAGCTGAGAGGAAGATGTGTGAACTAGACATTGGATGGTTTTGACTATAGATATGTGACTTGGGGGTTAATTGGATAGCAGTCTGGACACCAAGAAAAATTAGCAGCAACAGACCCATAGAAGAAGCAAACACCAGAGGGGTTGGCAGGGAGTTGAATCCATGGAGTGGCTGCTGAGGCAGCCGAATGTTAGTTCCTATGAGCACCGCCCTCGGCGTCACCGACGTCTTCGTCGATTCCGCAGGTTTGGCCGCTATGGCGCAACCACCACAGCAGCACCTTCCAGTGGCCCATCGACGACGACTATTCCAACCACCAGCACAAGCATTACTACAACCACCACAACCACCACAACCACGGAAGAGCCAACCACCACCATGTCCAGCACCACCACCACTGAAGAGCCAACCACCACCACATCCACCACCACGAGCACCACGAGGGTGAATTGCCAGGGTGGCAGTGGCAGGAACTTCCAGCAGCTCACTAAGACTTTCAGTGGAACCCCCACGAACACAATCACACTACGGTCAACTATAACCCCCCCTGATTGTACGTGTGTAGGTGACACTGGTGGTTCAGTTCCTGCGGGCTACTTGTATGTAGAGCTGGCCCCAAACCCGAGTCGTCCTCCGGATGTCCCCGTCATCTCAGTCACAAGCCCGAATTTGACAGAGATAAAGTTGAATGCGGTCGTTCAGATCGACAGGACTGTCGGCAGGGCAGGGTTTGTGGACGAAGGCCTTTGCCACTGTATACAGTAAAGACGGAGCATTGAAATCTTTTCGATGAGAACTCTACAGCTCAAGAGTGATGTTGCATTCCGACGTGGTGCAACCTTCCGCTTGAGCTTTCTTGCAGGATTTCAAACGTCCAAGGTGCCGGCACCACTGCCTTCAACGGGTTTGCCGCAGAAGGTGATTGGGTTGTCAAATTTCTGGACGGCCTCTTGGTCTCGGCATTGGCTGGTGGGCCGGGTGAATCTGTGCAAACGCAAACGGGGATGGACCAACAATGGATGATTTTTCCCAAGGTATGCAGCTCTAATCGGGAAAATGATTATCAACTATCAGATCGTGAGGTGGGGGGTGCCCTATTTGTTTGATACTTATTTTTGGACAAACCCAATTGGATCCCAGTTGATCATGAATCCCAGTGCTGGATGAATGTTGACCGGTTGATCAATTAGGCTTGCTCAAGCCACCAACTGATCTCAGCTAAATTGGCATGACCTCAATTGGGGGTTATTCATCCAGAGCTGCCCGGGGAGATTCGGGTTGGCAGGGAGCTGTCAATAGCTGTCACCAAGGGAGTTGCGCAGTAGGTTTGAACCATGCCACACTTGTGTGTCATTAAGTTTTTGCTTTACATGACCAAGCCAGGGTTCAAACACTTCACATGGACATACATGTAGTTCGAACGCTGCCACTTGTATCTGTTCTGGGGTGCGTTGAGCCTTAGGAAATATCAAGTTCTTGTTTCATTTCTTCCCCTGTTCTTGCCACGGCAACAATCATCGAATTTTAATTATCAAGCATCATGGGACAGTGCGGCGATATTGGCATTTGAACATATTTGAACCATGTGTCACTGGAAGCAAGATATTTTTCATGGCCTGTAGTCTTGCCGACATGCTAGGCAAAGGCTGGAAGTACCCCCATATCACCAGATTGCGTATCCTTGAAAAGATCATTTCATTGGGGCACTGAGGGCCTGCTGGCTCGCGGCATAGCCTCCAAGTGTCGAACATACGGCCTTGTCTCCCCTGTGCTGAAAATCTGTAACGGTTTTATTTCAGCTAAAGTCCTGCAAAGCAAGTGGCATGCTGAATATCATCGCCTGTGTCCTAAAAACGTGTTGTCACATGTCAATAACTCGTTGGGTATGTGTGCATTTTGCTGGGTGGTGGCATCCATGTTGTTGCGGACAGCCTCTTTTGGGACAATGAAAAGCAAAATTATGTGTACATAAATCATATATATATATATATGTGTGTTTATTATATATATATATATATATGTCTCTCTCTCTCTCTCTCTACCTGCTCCTTTCCCAGATGTTTTCCAGGGTCCGATCCAAGGAAAATTGCAATCGATTGAAGATAAATGATGACTCACACGCTGACTTCATTCTTGGGCCAGCATGCTGGAAATCATTTTTTTTGAGATGTCATCCGGTCATCTGTGCCACACTATTTCACCAGTCATGACAGCAGCAAGGACCAAGGTAGGGATAATCAGACAATCCACCATCCCCGGTGGAGCGAACGAACCCAGGTAGTGACAATCCTGTGAACATATCAGCTTCCAGGGTCTTTCTGACGTTTGGAATCCAGAACTGCGCTCAAGTCTTGCCGGCTGCTCCTTGCGTTGGCAATTCAGATCTTGGAGATAATATCATTGCCGAGAATACTTCATTGGTCAACACGAATATTTCCAGCAACACTCTCGTCCCTTGGAGTTCGACATGTCATGATTCCTTCGCACCTGAGGGCAACACCCCATTTCTGCAGCCAGGTAAGACACCACATACAATCTGTCAAACAATCCATTCATATGTGGGGAAATATGTCAGGCAGACTGTCAACATGTACCAGAATATACAGAAGAAAAAAATCAGGTGAAGCTCGCCAAAGATAATACAGTGTGTCACCAACCTCAAAGTAGTTGCATGCCATGAGATGGAGCCAACATGTTAGTGTCACCAATCACCGAGTGTCCAATAAGCATCCGCGGTGCGCAGCCTTCCGGCTCCACCCAATGCATAGTGCTGCAGATGAATTCACTACACTGGTGAACCTTACTTGAATCAATGCATCATAAAAGATGATAATGATATCTTCTGAAAATCAGGTTGCAGATACTGTTGCGTTGTGTATGCACATTTCCATCTCCAAGGGTTCAGGCCATTGGCAGTCGTTTTCGACATTTGGGACGAAGTGTTGCTCATGTCTGTGTCCTGGTGGCTTTAGGCTTAAGGTCAAAGGGTGTAGTATGCCACCCCCTTGCAACAAGTGCAAGAAGGGGTTGGCGCAGGAGGCTGACACTTGGTGCCTTGGGTGCAGCTCACTTGAGGTGAGTCAGGGGCTTCTCAGACAGCAGTGGAAGCACGCTGGCTTGCGAGCCATTGCGGAGGAGACGCTGCTATCTGGCGCGCGTCTCTGCCGTGCTTTCGCCAACCTCGACGCTACGCTGAGTGGCCCCAGTGCTGGATCTCAGGATCGCGGGCACGGGCGTTCACTCTCTGCGAAGCCGAGGGGAGAGCAGCCACTGAGGTCGAGAAGCCCCGTCAGAGATAGGAGGCCTCCACTCCCCCGATCTCCTGCACGCCCTGCCCACGGCGGTGCTGAGACAAAGGGGAAGAAGGATCAGGAGTCTGAAGACTTCGACGAGGAGGAAGAGGAAGAAGAAGAGGAAGACCTTCCAGATAAGGTCGTCAAACGTGAGCCAGACGGAGGAGGACGACCTCCCGAACCTGAAGACCCGCCTCAGAGGAGGAAAGAGTCTGAAAGGCCTCGTGAGCACGAGCGCAGTTCTCGAAGCCATAGAGAGCCTCGCTCTTCAGAGCACGCACCTAGATCACACAAGCCAAAGGAGAAGAACAGGAGACGCCGACGTGGAGGCGCAAAGCATCAGAGAAGGAAGAGGGATCTTGTTGACCCCTTCAGGAGGAGTCATCGAAAGATCAGGGCAGGCACCCTTGATCTCGCCACCTCCCTCGAGGAGGGCCTATCCCGCCGACATTAGGCGACCCCATTGCTGTCAACAGACGCGCAATGGCAGAGTCACCCGAAGAGGGAAATGGCATGGAAGATTTCCGCAGATCACCCCCTGGACCTACAGAGATTCGCAGCCATTTGGCTGGCCGCCCCAAGCCTTCAGTGCCTCAGAGGTACAATGTCGAAGAGAGTGCATTTTGGCTCCATCGCCATTTGCCACCTGGATCGGTGATTCGATTCGACGAAAAGCCAGAAAAAGAAGGAGAAGATGCCGTTCCAGTGGCACTCTATGTCACCCGAACCGAGTCACTCGACACTGGAGTTTGGCTCGATGTGGAGTTCCTTGGGTCGCCAGAGGAGTCAGTGAAAAAGAAGTGGCAGAACTACTTCAAGCAGAAGCGGCGAAGGGTTCACATCTGTTATCTGGAAGGAGATGGGTCCTGCCCCATAGGAGAGGACAAAGGTCTCCATCTTCGAGATTTTTGGTGGTTTCCTCCCGGGGACTTCATTGGCAATTGGCTCAGCGCCGCAGCCAAAAAGAAAGTCAAAGGAGGACCCGCCTTGGAAGTGCAGAGCCGTGGGGACGCTGGCCAAGAGAAGCCGCGCGAACCCGAAGAACCCAGCCGAACCGAGCAACGACTAGCAGCTTTGCGGTCAGGGCGACGCCATGTGTCCTTTGCTCCGGGCACGAGAGCTGGACGGGCGGCAAGTCCCGAGAAGGGAGGAGGAGAAGCACCTCGGGTTGGAGTCCTCCGCCATTCCGGTACATACTCTGCGCTGGCCGACTCCCGACCGAGCACGGAGATGGTGAAGCAGGAGGTTGTCGACTTGACGAGAGGGACATCCAGATCCAAAACTCCAGAGAAGAAGAAGAAGAAGCCGAGAGTGGCCGTGGCGCTGGCTCAAGCAGCCGTTGCGCACCAACAGGCCGAGGTCAAGCGAGAGGAGAAAGAGAGGGGGCGCAGCAAGAGTCGGAAAAAGAGGAAGAGAGACAAGAGGAAGAGACGCGGGTCCCCAAGCAGCTCCTCATCATCGAGCCGCGAGACCTCTTCGGACAGCAGCAGCCTAATGCCCCCTCTCAAGAAGAAAAGCCTCAGGAAACCTGGGTCGGTGATGAAGATGCTGGAACAGCAAGCGTTCGACTTCCTGGCACAAGACGGCATCATCGACCCAGACGACGAGGATGCCGAGAACAACTTCAAGCCCAAGCTGTACACGTACTACCAGCTGGGCTTGAAGCCCGGGCTGGATCCGAAAAGCCCAGATGCCAAAGAGCTGGCACTCTTGTGCAAGGCACTAGATGTCTTGCGCGACGGCAAACTCGACCGCTTGGGCGATTTGCTCGCGGCGCGGCTGATAGCCGTCGACACGGCCACACGCCAGGGCTGGTCGACAGCGAAACATCTGGAAATCCTCAATCCAGACGAGGAAGGCACAGCACCTGCACACATACTTTTGCAGGCGCAAAAACATGGAAAGCAGGTGGAACGAGCAGGAGGCAAAGGCTCCTGGACCAGGGCTCAGGCATGGAACCCAGACTGGTACAGCGAGCCCCGAGGCAAAGGAAAAGGCAAAGACCCCAAGGGCAAGGGGAAGAAGGGCAAAGGCCGCGGAAAAGGAGGCAAGAACTGGAACGTCTGGGGAGCAGCTGCGGACAAAGAGAAGGCCGATGGGAAGAAGCCAGGCGAGACGCCGGGCTGACCGAAGATGGAGCAGGTGAAAGTTCCGCTGGCTTTTCCAGCCTTGCGGAGAATGGTTTGGCTATGAGCCCGGAGGGACCGGGACCTGAATTAGATGAAGCTGGTAGCGCTGCCATGGAGGCCTTTGAAGAGCTACTGGGAACCCTTGCAAGGAACATGGGGGGTGCTGGGTGTGAACTGCCCGATGCACCCTCCAACCAGAGTATGAACCCCGATGGAAGGGGACAGGAATTAGTCGGCGCTGGCACTGCTGCTGTGAAATCCTTTGAAAGTTTGCCAGGAACCTTTGCATGCGAGGAGAGTGGTGCTGGGCATGATCTGCCCGACGCACCCGGAACCTATGAGGGGTGGATTTTTCTTTTGAGCCGAGCTGCCAATTTGAAGCAGTTTGGAATAGCACTGGCATGGGGTTTCTTTCGAGGTTTCTTCCTTTTTCAGGAACGTGCCGGACCTGTACGACCCCCTGGTAAATCTAGGCGATCCGGGGAGTTGTTTCCCCTGCCGGTGCAATGGCCCGAGGACTTTGCATTGGTATGGCGACAGCGCTATGTAGATAGTTGCATAGTTTTTTCTGTCCGCTGTTGGGTGGCGTCAATCTGTGCTGCCCTGAATTCATTGTATGGATGTGGCTGCCCGAAGACTGGCCGAAGCCCTGGAAAAGTGCATGTAGCAGCTCTGAACGGGCTGCAAGAGAAGGTTGAGAGGTTTTTGGCTGGTGATGGCCCGGTTCCTTTTCGGTTTGAAGATGTTGTTGAAGAGTTGAAGTGTAGGAAGGTTAATTACGTAGGTGAGGAGGTCGCTCCCCCATGTCAACTGACCTGTGGACAGATCCTGAAGAGTTTGCCGCCCTTGGGACATGGTGGAGCTATTCCAGTTACTTCTTATCTTAAGGGGCGAACAAAGTATTTGATGGAAAACCCGCTGGAGAGTTTAATTCCTGTGCGGGAAAGGACACTTGGGAGTATGCAAGCTAGAGTACATGTAGCGAAGGGCGAAGAGTTGGGTATTTTCAAGCTGTTGGAGGAAAGAGGAGTTACATCTTGGATTCCCTCCTCCGAAGTTTTTTGTGATGAGAGGGGGGCCTGCCTGAACGGGCTTTTTGGTGTTATTAAGCCCGGAAAGTTTACCCCCACCGGGGAACCTATTCTTAGAGTAATTATGAATTTAGTGCCCTGCAACCGGCTTTTTGAGGTGATTTGTGGCGATAAACAGCTACTTCCACACGGTTCTGCGTGGATTCCTTTGGTCGTCACCCCTGAGGAGGAGTTGAGGGTCTCCCAGGGAGACATGTCAGCAGCATTTTATTTATTCTCCATTCCTACAGTTTGGCGCTCATTTATGAGTTTCAACTTTGAGGTGGACGGTGAGAAGATAGGACGCGCAGCTGGCCAGAGATATCGGCCCTGCTGCGTAGTCCTGCCTATGGGCTGGAGTTCCAGCGTAGGGGTGATGCAGATGTTGTCTAGAGAGCTCCTTTTGTCCCAGGGGATCCCAGGGAATTTGGAGCTGCATAAGGGACGGCCGGCCCCTGTTTGGTTTTCTCGAGTCATTGAGCAGGCTTCTTCCACCAGAGCCTGGTGGCAAGTGTATCTAGATAATTTTATGTCCGCAGAGCGGTGTGACTTTGGATACCAAGCAATTGATGTGGACTTGCAATCCTCCGCCATGCGAGCCTGGCATGGAGCGGGGGTTCTCACAGCTGATGATAAACAAGTACTTGGAGCTGAGCAGGCAACTGAGCTCGGAATCCGGATTGATGGCAAAAATGGTTTGCTTGGAGCCTCACCAGAGAGGATTTTCAAGACCTGCTTGGCTACACTTAGGATTTTGAAGACACATGCTATTAGCCCTAAGGAAACTCAAGTGGTCCTCGGTAGGTGGATCTTTGTACTGCAGTTTAGACGGCCGGCTATGGCTGTCTTGGCCCGTGCCTGGGCTGCGCTGGAAACCCCTTGGCCTTCCGTGCGCACCAAGAATGAACTTTTGAAGGAACTTCAAATGCTGCTTTGCTTGGCCCCAGTGCTGCAGGTGGACTTGCGAAGTGATTACGATGAGCAAGTTACTTGCTCTGACGCGTCAGAATCTGGCGGTGCAGCGGCAGCTGCCTCGTCTCTCAGTTGGTCAGGCCGCACGCTGGTAAATACCTTGCGTGATACTCGTTTGGCCCCACTGGAGATCCCAGTGTTAGTGGTTTCAGCCTTTAACGGCGTGGGCGGATCGTTCCGCATCTATGACATCTTAGGAGTCAATGTCGCTGCTCGTGTCTCAATTGAAATCAACAAGGAAGCTAACAGGGTCACGCGCTGTGCGTGGCCGGGAGTTGAAGAATTGAGAGACATTGAATCGATAACTCTGGAAGAAGTCAAGAGGTGGAGCAATCTTTGGCCCCGCATCAGAGAGGTGCATCTCTGGGGGGGCTTCCCCTGTATTCATTTGAGTTCGGTTCGTGCTTTTCGAGAAAATCTTTTTGGTGAAGGGTCCCGTCTCTTTTGGAAACTTTTGGAACTATTACAGTGGCTAAAACAAGTTTTTGAACCTACAGCCCGGGTAAAGTTTTGTATAGAAAATGTTGCTTCAATGGACGAAGAGGCCAGGAGAGAAATAAGCTCTCAGCTCGACGTTCAACCCGTGAAGCTCGACCCAGCTGACACCTTACCATATAACCGGCCACGCCTGGCCTGGTGCTCAGAGGAGCTCTATGAAATGGAAGAACTTTCCTTGTGGACGGAGAAAGATTATATCCGTGCCTATGTCCAGGCTGGGTCTGTTGAGACCTCGCAATGGATCCGGCCAGGGTGGTCCTGGCCTGCAGGCGATGATGGATCAACAAAGTTTCCAACCTTCATGAAATCTATCCCTCGGCGAGCCCCGCCGCCTTTTCCTGCTGGGTTGCAAAAATCCTCTGCAGGGGCCCGTGCTCGATGGGAGGAAGCTCAGTACAGATTTCCACCCTATCAGTATGGCGAGAAATATTTGGTCACTCATCCTCAAAAAGGAAGACGTTTAATTGATTCTTCAGAACGGGAGATACTTTTGGGTTTAGGCGCTGGCCATACGGCCGCGTGCCGCCCGGCATCCCTGGCCAAAGCTAGCTGGACTCAGTATGAGGACAGCAGGCTCAGTCTCTGTGGGGACTCGTTTTCCATCCCCTCTTTTGCTATAATGGGGGCAGTTTTAATTTCTGAGTGGGTGCCCCGGATGAAGCCTTCGGTTATTATTCAGAGGTTGGGGTTAGCCCCTGGAGCATCGGCACACCCGAGTGTGATGGTTCCAATGACGCGCTGGCTTGCTTACGGGGACGATGGCGAAGAACGCGTTCCAGCTGACCAACTTGTTCGGTGCCTTGGCCTTCAGGTAAACCATACGGGATCGGATGTTCGCATTCTTACCGGGGAACCCATGACAAAGCGCGGCCACCACGGTTCACTCAGAGCTTGGTGGTGGCAATGGAAGCATTTATTCAAGGTTAGATGGATTTCCCCCTCACACATTAATTATTTGGAAATGAAGATGATTTTGCTGACGCTACTTTGGAAATGTAGGCGCATACAAAGTATTGGGAAGCGTTGGTTGCATCTTGAGGACAGCATGGTATGTTTATACATTCTGACAAAGGGCAGAACTAGCAGTCATTTATTGCAGCCCCTATGTGCAAAAATATCAGCTATTCAACTTTTCATGGGCTCGACCGTTTTACATGGCCATGTGACGAGCCTCGAGAACCCGACTGATGCCGGCAGCCGTGCATGACAAAGGGATTTCTTCCTCGCGTTGTGCTGGCTGGCCGGACTCAAGAGGACCGTAGAAGGAGACGCGCTGGAATACGTCTTCGAGACTTCACTATCAGCGCTCAAACTCGGCGCAGGTATGAAGCAGCTGTAGGACGAGTTTTACCTTTCCTAGAAGCTCAGCCAAATTTGGATGATCTTGACTCGATTTTGGTCGAATGGATAGAACTGCAGTGGGTCAAGGGCGAAGCCTTGACCTACATTGCAGACTGCCTCTCGGGCCTTCATTTCTTTTGGCCTGAGCTGAAAGGATTGCTGCGCCAAGCGTGGCGTATGTTCAAAAGCTGGCGGAGGATTGAGACCCCGTCACGTGCTCCACCGCTTACCATTGCGCTGGCTAAGGCCTTTGTCGCCAAAGGTGTTGCGGATAACAACCTTCCTCTGGCAGCGTTGGTCGCCATTGGTTTTCATGGTATGTTAAGGACGGGTGAGCTTTTGAACCTCCGCTATGGTGACATTGAAGTTTCCTCCACATGCGGCGTGGTCAACCTTCACCATAGTAAGAGTGGTCACCGCACAGGAGCTCAAGAGGCCGTTGCCTTGAGAGATTCACTGACTCTGTTGTTGCTGGAAATTTTGTTTTCCGTGCAGCATCGATACAAGGGGGATCCCCTATGGCCACATTCTGCTCAAGCATTTCGTCATCAATTCCAAAAATTGTGTGATTTCTTTCAAATTTCCTCTTTATTAATGAAGCCATACAGCTTACGCCGGGGAGGCGCTACGTTTCTTCTCCAGTCCAATGTCCCGCTGGAAACCATCCTAGTGCGTGGCAGATGGAGGAGCCTCGGCGTGGCAAGGCTTTACCTCGAAGACGGACTAGCCCAGCTACCATCCCTGAGGTTATCGGCTAGTGTACAGAGCCATATTTCACGTTGGGCTGAAGAGACCCCAGCTACGGCTTTCCAGCCCTAAGTGGCTGTCAAACCATAATTTGGGGCCGTGGAAGGGCCCTGGTGTCTTGGTTTCAAAAAGCTTTCAAAGAAGCTCTGAAAGCTGTCCATTCCATTCCAATTGGATATGGCAGGCTTGAAGCCGTCTNGTGGAAGGGCCCTGGTGTCTTGGTTTCAAAAAGCTTTCAAAGAAGCTCTGAAAGCTGTCCATTCCATTCCAATTGGATATGGCAGGCTTGAAGCCGTCTCTGCCCAGATCCATTCCGTTTGGACCTGCAGAGCGGGCTCTTAAAGAAGGTCACCGTACCATTCGGTGATGCTGTAAAGATCAAGTTTCATACAGAGCTATCTAAGGTTTCTTGACGACCTACGGTCTGGCACAGACAAAAGAGCTTACTGCTGAGTCCCNTTCGGTGATGCTGTAAAGATCAAGTTTCATACAGAGCTATCTAAGGTTTCTTGACGACCTACGGTCTGGCACAGACAAAAGAGCTTACTGCTGAGTCCCTGGCAGTCGTTTTCGACATTTGGGACGAAGTGTTGCTCATGTCTGTGTGCTGGTGGCTTTAGGCTTAAGGTCAAAGCCCACCTCTCCCCACCCGTGCTGGCACTTGCTGCCTTGCATGTGGTGGTGGAAGGGCCCTGGTGTCTTGGTTTCAAAAAGCTTTCAAAGAAGCTCTGAAAGCTGTCCATTCCATTCCAATTGGATATGGCAGGCTTGAAGCCGTCTNTTCGGTGATGCTGTAAAGATCAAGTTTCATACAGAGCTATCTAAGGTTTCTTGACGACCTACGGTCTGGCACAGACAAAAGAGCTTACTGCTGAGTCCCAAATATATGATCTGGCCTTTTGGCTTGCCCCGTGACAAGAAAGTTTGTCCGGGGGGGTCTGAGAAGGCATGTCCTTTGGCTAAGCCAGTTGTGATCGTCCAGCAGTCTCTGCAGTTGAGGAGATGGACGACCACGGGAGGGAGGGATCAGATTTCGCACGCTCTTTATCGCATAATTCGCATAATCGACTGGCACCGGGCTGGAAAACGGGGTAAGGGCCAAAACGTTTCTTTTATCTTGCGAGGTCTAGTGGAGGGAAACCAATTGTCAAGTGAGTGGCCACTTGTTTTTGACGAAGCGTAGGTAACTGCTGCCCGGGCAACAGTTGATCATCAAGTGATTGGCGCACAAGATCACCAGTGGGAGATCGAAGAAGTTGAAGACAAGGCCCTATGTCAGAACATGTGCCGCACAATTTGACAGAGACTATGTCAGAAAGTTCGGAAGGGTTAATGTCAAGATGTCAGGTCTACGTCAGAAAACCCGCCCGCACTGAAGGTGCCGAGGCGTGGTAGTAGGTGGCCGAGCGAACGAGGGAATCAACGATTTCATGGTACACCAACAATGGCGCCCTGGGGTCCAACATGGCGCAACCTAGCCCCAAGCTGCTCCCGTTTGGGAGCAACATCGGCCCAAGCTGAGTTCCACATGGATTCAACATGGGGGAATTGGCAGGCTCAATACGAAATTTTCAAAAGATACGTTTTCACTGGTATTTCCGCGGTTTCATTGGCATCGATGAAGCTTTGCGTTGGGCAATCTGCCCCATGTTGGGTCTACAGCCGCCGAAGAGCCCCAAGTTACATATGCGTGGCGCTTCGACTTGGGGTCCGTCTGGGTCGACATGGGCCCAACTTCAGCCCGACGTCAGACTTGGCCCAATGTTGGGCCAACATGGCGCAACTTGTGTCGCTGGGCCCAACACGGGCGAACGGCTCCCTCAATACAACATGCTGAAAATATGCGTTCTTACTTTTTTTCCCGAGAGCGTCTGAGCGAAGGGTTCTTCTAAAAGTTGGATCTGCATATTTTGACGTCTTCACATCTTCACATCTTCACATCTTCACATCCTCACATCTTCACATCTTCACATCTTTACATCCTCACATCTTCACATCTTCACGTCCTCAAATCTTCACATCTTCACATCTTTACATCCTCACATTCTCACATCTTCACATCTTCACATCTTCACATGTTCTCTCTCTCTCTCTCTTTCTCTCTCTCCCCTTTCACTCTCTCCTTCTTCTTCTTTCTCTCTTTAGNACATCTTCACATCTTCACATCTTCACATGTTCTCTCTCTCTCTCTCTTTCTCTCTCTCCCCTTTCACTCTCTCCTTCTTCTTCTTTCTCTCTTTAGGCCATGGGCAGTGCCGACGAGCCGGCACGAAACGTCAACCCTCTCGCACGAAACAAGGTTCGATCGTCAAAAACTGCGGTAAAATTGCGATTTCAAGGTGTCTGCGGCAACCCTTACTCACGAAACGAGGTTCGATCGTCAAAAACTGAAAGGTAAAATTGCGATTTGAGGTGTCTGCGGCAACCCTTACGCACGAAACGAGGTTCGATCGTCAAAAACTGAGGTAAAATGAATTGCGATTTCAACTGTGCCGGATGAACCCTGGACGCACGAAACGAGGTTCGATCGTCAAAAACTGAGGTAAAATTGCGATTTCAAGGTGTCCACCCTTACGCACGAAACGAGGTTCGATCGTCAATTATAGGACCGGATAACCCCACATGTCAACTTCTTCCAGTACACACCAACAGAAGTGTAAAGAGCAGGCGACAACAATAGAAGAGAGGAAAGGGAA
>BGPT01001820.1:71220-89062 GCA_003297045.1 Symbiodinium sp. clade C Y103 | reverse complement strand
ATGAGGCGGCGGCCCCGGCAACCAAGCGCGTCACCAGACTCAGCTGAGTGCCGTAAGTGCCACGCCTGCCACACAAAGTGAAAGTTGAGTAAGTTGTGTGTGAGTAAGTTGTGTTGTCAAGTTGTGTGTNTCACCAGACTCAGCTGAGTGCCGTAAGTGCCACGCCTGCCACACAAAGTGAAAGTTGAGTAAGTTGTGTGTGAGTAAGTTGTGTTGTCAAGTTGTGTGTTGTCAAGTTGTCTGTGAGTAAGTTGTGTGTTGTCAAGTTGTGTGTGAGTAAGTTGTGTGTGAGCAAGTTGTGTGTTGTCAAGTTGTGTATGAGTAAGTTGTGTGTTGTCAAGTTGTGTGTGAGTAAGTTGTGTGTGAGTAAGTTGTGTGTGAGTAAGTTGTGTGTGGTCAATAAGTTGTGTGTGAGTAAGTTGTGTGTGTGAGTAAGTTGTGTGTGGTCAATAAGTTGTGTGTGAGTAAGTTGTGTGTTGTCAAGTTGTGTGGTCAATAAGTTGTGTGTGAGGAAGTTGTGTGTGAGCAAGTTGTGTGTTGTCAAGTTGTGTGTGAGTAAGTTGTGTGTTCTCAAGTTGTGTGTGAGTAAGTTGTGTGTTGTCAAGTTGTGTGTGAGTAAGTTGTGTGTGAGTAAGTTGTGTGGGAGTAAGTTGTGTGTGAGTAAGTTGTGTGTGAGTAAGTTGTGTGTGAGTAAGTTGTGTGTTGTCAAGTTGTGTGTGAGCAAGTTGTGTGTTGTTAAGTTGTGTGAGTAAGTTGTGTGTTGTCAAGTTATGTGTGTAAGTTGTGGAGGAGGAGCGGGCGGCGGGCGGCCGGAGGCGGACGGGCGACGGGTACACAACAAAAAACAACAACCCCACACAAAGATGTGGGGNGTGTAAGTTGTGGAGGAGGAGCGGGCGGCGGGCGGCCGGAGGCGGACGGGCGACGGGTACACAACAAAAAACAACAACCCCACACAAAGATGTGGGGAAAAACTGAGGTAAAATTAATTGCGATTTCAAATGTGCCGGATGAACCCTTCACGCACGAAACGAGGTTCGATCGTCAAAAACTGAGGTAAAATTGCGATTTCACGTGTCCTGGATGAACCCTTCCAGCACGAAACGAGGTTCGATCTTCAAAAACTGAGGTAAAATTGCGATTTCAACTGTGCCGGATGAACCCTTCACGCACGAAACGAGGTTCGATCGTCAGAAACTGAGGTAAAATTGCGATTTCAACTGTGCTGGATGAACCCTTCCCGCACGAAACGATGCTCGATCATCAAAAACTGAGGTAAAAATTGCGATTCTACGTCTCTGTGTAAAAGTGCCTGTGTGTAAAAGGGTCTGTGTGTAAAAGCTTCTGTGTGTAAGAGGGTCTGTGTGTGAAAGTGTCTTTGTGTAAAGGTGTTTGTGTGTAAAAGGGTCTGTGTGTAAAAGGGTCTGTGTGTAAAAGGGTCTGTGTGTAAAAGGGTCTGTGTGTAAAAGGGTCTGTGTGTAAAAGGGTCTGTGTGTAAAAGGGTCTGTGTGTAAAAGGGTCTGTGTGTAAAAGGGTCTGTGTGTGTAAAAGGGTCTGTGTGTAAGAGGGCAGCATCTGTGTGTAAAAGGGTCTGTGTGTAAAAGGGTCTGTGTGTAAAAGCGTCTGTGTGTAAAAGCTTCTGTGTGCAAAAGCGTTTGTGTGTAAAAGTGTTTGTGTGTAAAAGCGCTTGTGTGTAAAAGGGTCTGTGTGTAAAAGGGTCTGTGTGTAAAAGCATCTGTGTGTAAAAGTGGCTGTGTGTAAAAGGGTCTGTGTGTAAAGGTGCTTGTGTGTAAGAGCGTCTGTGTGTAAAAGGGTCTGTGTGTAAAAGTGTCTGTGTGTATTAGCGTTTGTGTGTAAAAGTTTCTGTGTGTAAAAGTGTTTGTGTGTAAAAGCGCTTGTGTGTAAAAGGGTCTGTGTGTAAAAGGGTCTGTGTGTAAAAGGGTTTGTGTGTAAAAGCATTTGTGTGTAAAAGGGTCTGTGTGTAAAGGTGCTTGCGTGCAAAGGCTTCTGTGTGTAAGAGGGTCTGTGTCTAAAAGGGTCTGTGTGTAAAAACGTCTGTGTGTGAAAGCTTCTGTGTGTAAAAGCGTCTGTGTGTAAAAGAGTCTGTGTGTAAGAGGGCAGCATCTGTGTGTAAAAGGGTCTGTGTGTAAAAGCGTCTGTGTGTAAAAGCGTCTGTGTGTAAAAGCTTCTGTGTGCAAAANAGAGGGCAGCATCTGTGTGTAAAAGGGTCTGTGTGTAAAAGCGTCTGTGTGTAAAAGCGTCTGTGTGTAAAAGCTTCTGTGTGCAAAAGCGTTTGTGTGCAAAAGTGTTTGTGTGTAAAAGCGCTTGTGTGTAAAAGGGTCTGTGTGTAAAAGGGTCTGTGTGTAAAAGGGTCTGTGTGTAAAAGGGTCTGTGTGTATTCTCGTCTGTGTGTAAAAGGGTCTGTGTGTAAAAGCGTCTGTGTGTATTAGCGTTTGTGTGTAAAAGTTTCTGTGTGTAAAAGTGTTTGTGTGTAAAAGTGTTTGTGTGTAAAATGGTCTGTGTGTAAAAAAAGTGTCTGTGTGTAAAAGGGTCTGTGTGTAAAAGGGTCTGTGTGTAAAAACGTCTGTGTGTAAAAGCTTCTGTGTCTAAAAGCGTCTGTGTGTAAATGGGTCTGTGTGTAAGAGGGCAGCATCTGTGTGTAAAAGGGTCTGTGTGTAAAAGCGTCTGTGTGTAAAAGCGTCTGTGTGTAAAAGCTTCTGTGTGCAAAANAGAGGGCAGCATCTGTGTGTAAAAGGGTCTGTGTGTAAAAGCGTCTGTGTGTAAAAGCGTCTGTGTGTAAAAGCTTCTGTGTGCAAAAGCGTTTGTGTGTAAAAGTGTTTGTGTGTAACAGCGCTTGTGTGTAAAAGCATCTGTGTGTAAAAGTGTCTGTGTGTAAAAGCGCTTGTGTGTAAAGGTGCTTGTGTGTAAGAGCGTCTGTGTGTAAAAGGGTCTGTGTGTAAAAGTGTCTGTGTGTATTTGCGTCTGTGTGTAAAAGCTTCTGTGTTTAAAAGCGTCTGTGTGTAAAAGTGTTTGTGTGTAAAAGCGCTTGTGTGTAAAAGGGTCTGTGTGTAAAAGGGTCTGTGTGTAAAAGGGTTTGTGTGTAAAAGTGTTTTTGTGTAAAAGTGTCTGTGTGTAAAAGGGTCTGTGCGTAAAGGTGCTAGTGTGTAAGAGCGTCTGTGTGTAAAAGGGTCTGTGTGTAAAAGTGTCTGTGTGTATTAGCGTCTGTGTGTAAATGGGTCTGTGTGTAAAAGCGTTTGTGTGTAAAAGTGTTTGTGTGTAAAAGCGCCTGTGTGTGAAAGGGTCTGTGTGTAAAAGGGTCTGTGTGTAAAAGGGTTTGTGTGTAAAAGCATCTGTGTGTAAAAGTGTCTGTGTGTAGAGGTGCTTGCGTGCGAACGCTTCTGCGTGTAAGAGGGTCTGTGTCTAAAAGGGTCTGTGTGTAAAAACGTCTGTGTGTAAAAGCTTCTGTGTGTAAAAGCGTCTGTGTGTAAAAGGGTCTGTGTGTAAGAGGGCAGCATCTGTGTGTAAAAGGGTCTGTGTGTAAGAGGGTCTGTGTGTAAAAGGGTCTGTGTGTGTAAAAGCTTCTGTGTGCAAAAGCGTTTGTGTGTAAAAGGGTTTGTGTGTAAAAGTGTTTTTGTGTAAAAGTGTCTGTGTGTAAAAGGGTCTGTGTGTAAAAGGGTCTGTGTGTAAAAGGGTCTGTGTGTAAAAGGGTCTGTGTGCAAAAGGGTCTGTGTGTAAAAGGGTCTGTGTGTAAAAGGGTCTGTGTGCAAAAGGGTCTGTGTGTAAAAGGGTCTGTGTGTAAAAGGGTCTGTGTGTAAAGGTGCTTGTGTGTAAAAGTGTCTGTGTGTAAATGGGTCTGTGTGTAAAAGCGTTTGTGTGTAAAAGTGTTTGTGTGTAAAAGCGCTTGTGTGTAAAAGGGTCTGTGTGTAAAAGGGTCTGTGCGTAAAGGCTTCTGTGTGTAAGAGGGTCTGTGTGTGAAAGCGTCTTTTTGTAAACGTGTTTGTGTGTAAAAGGGTCTGTGTGTAAAAGTGTTTGTGTGTGTGAAATGGTCTGTGTGTAAAAGTGTCTGTGTGTGAAAGTGTTTGTGTGTAAAAGCGCTTGTGTGTAAAAGAGTCTGTGTGTAAAAGGGTCTGTGTGTAAAAGGGTCTGTGTGTAAAAGCGCTTGTGTGTAAAAGTATCTGTGTGTAAAGGTGTTTGGGTGTAAGAGCGCTTGTGTGTAAAAGCATCTGTGTGTAAAAGCGTCTGTGTGTAAAAGCGTCTGTGTGTAAAAGAGTCTGTGTGTAAAAGGGTCTGTGTGTAAAAGTGTCTGTGTGTAAAAGCGCTTGTGTGTAAAAGTATCTGTGTGTAAAAGTGTTTGGGTGTAAAAGCGTTTGTATGTAAAAGGGTCTGTGTGTAAAAGCGTCTGTCTGTGTGTAAAAGCATCTGTGTGTAAAAGCGTTTCTGCGCAAAAGATTGCAAAAGCGTCTGTGACGCCTTATTTCTCTCTGCACATCTTCCCATCTTCACATCATCATATCTTCACATCTTCACATCTTCACATATTCACATAACCTCATCACGTCCTCACATCTTCAAATGCTCACACCTTCATCTCTTCACAGCACACATCTTCACATCTTCACATCCTCACATCTTCACATACTCATCAATCTCTTTTTATTTGCGCCTTATACATTCAAATCTTCTTTGTTTGAGACATCNACATACTCATCAATCTCTTTTTATTTGCGCCTTATACATTCAAATCTTCTTTGTTTGAGACATCTTCATATATTCCTGACTCTTTCTATGTTTCATGTTTTACGATCTTCACAGTTACATATCTCACTATACTTCTCTGCGCTCTCGGGCCATCCGTCGTCTAGTGTTTTCGATGAGGGTTCGTACTGGGCCATGTCCCCCACGTTGGGTTTGTGATGGGCCTAACTTGGGTGGCATTTGCCCCTACACAGGACCACATGCTCAGCCCACCCCAGTCCTCTTCGGTTGGGCCGGCAATCGCCCCGCATCCCCAACTACCATGCTCTTCAACATCGAAAAGCCCCTGACCCGCAGAATTTCCCTTCCCGCTTCCCGCTCGTAGCCTTTCGTAAAGTTGCGGTGCAGGCAGCGCTCGTCGCGAAGCGACTAGACTAGAATATATCCAGTTTTTGGCAGCTTTTGCGTCAATGCATATTAGTATATATTAGTCAAGATTTTAAGGTTTTCTCCATGTTTGGATCCCTTGAACCACACGTGGTTCTTTACGTGCGGGATGATAGGGCCGACATCACCCCACTCTCTGGCAAGTAGGCTGGGGCTTGGCAACTTGGCTCCTATAGGTAAATCACCAGTAAATCATCAGCAAGGATTTGGCTCATTTTGGTACCAGCTTGCGTCACATCGTCATAAAATGTTTGGATACAAAACACAGCAGAGTTGCACGATTCGCAGCAATGATGCAGTAATTTTGAAGATGGTTGGATGCTAGTTGCGCCATTGCTCAACAGATTGTGCTGAGACATTTTGGGTTGCACATTGTCCCAAACCACAGCAAACAAAGCGGTGCCGTGCAATTCCAAGGTGCAGTTCGATGTGGATGCAAGTAGTTCATGCTGCGTCCCTTCTCTTCTTGTGGGTGATCTGTGGTTGCAGCTTGGCTTCGCCAACCCCCCCCCCAGCGTCTCCGGTGACACCGTGAACGGCCCTGCTCGCTCCCCAGACGACGCTGCTTTCTCAGTGAGTGGATCAATTTCGTCCTTTGCGGGATTCGCTGGTGCGGTTTTGCAGGAGTACTGCTATGTACTGCTGTTTTTTCATTCCAACGTTTGAAAATTGGATGTTGGATGGTGTTCAGTTTCCATGGGTTGGTGTTGGCTCCAGTCTTACCTTCCTGCAGGACTCGGCATTTCCCGGGGGCAAAGCCGGTGGACTTTGGAGTTTCAACCTCTCCACGGATGGTGATGATCTAACAGTTAGCAATGGGCTCACCAACCCGCATTTGCGTTTGAGGTGCACATCGGGTTGCTCAATTTTCTGACCAGTCCAAACTTGACTCCCACGGGTGAATATTTGTAGCTGGCGGCATCTTGTGAAGATGTACCAGTGGTACCGCACAAGGCGGTGGCGGAAGTTTCAAAGATAGATTACCTATAGGAGAAGTTGGTTGCTGTGAATCATGGATGGCAGAGCGAACCCACTGATGGACCGACAAGTGGCTGGAGGCAGCGCAGTGTAGTTGTAATGTAGTTGTAGTTGCAGTTGTAGTGGTGGTTGTAGTTGTAGATGTACTTGTGGTTGTGGTTGTAGTCGTATAGATGTAGATGTAGTTGTGGTTGTAGATGTATATAGTTGTAAATGTTGTTGTTGATGTAGTTGTGGTTGTAGTTGTAGCTGTAGATGTAGTTGCGGTTGTAGATGTAGTTGCGTTGTAGTTGTAGATGTTGCGGATGTAGTTGTAGCTGTAGATGTAGTTGTGGCTGTGGTTGCTGTAGTTTTTGTACGCGTCGGGCTGGTAGAAGACCGCGCGTTATTTCGAGGGCCATGAGGCTTTTTTTGGTTTTTACAGTACTTCATGTGTTTTCACATTTTAAGGCCATTACGAACTAACGTTTTTTGCATGATGGAAGGATGGTTTGAAGTCTGACATGCCTTGTGTGTTCTTGTTAGCTCAACATTGATATTGGACATCAACATCAAGATTTTAAAGCAACAGGTAAATCATCGAAACAAGGAGTGTTAGATTAAATGTATGTTGGATTGCCACAGTCAACACTGTCGATGTCATGGTATGCAGTGTATAGTGTGTGTATATATATATATATATGTTATTTTTTCTTTTTTTAATATAGTTATTGGGAAATATACCAGTAGTGTCCGGCCCGCGCTGGGGCGGAAGTTTCGAAAGAAGTAAAACGACTATAGGAAGAAGATGGCCTGGAGATGCAGAAGCAAGAAAGTGTTGAAGTCGTGAGGTGCATCAATGAATGAGCAAATGGTTGTTGAGATGCCAATGACATGAAATGAAAGAATCCATGCACAACTGACTGACTGAATCGATGAACCAATGAAATGATGAATCAATGAACCAATGAAAAGATGAATCAGTGATTCGTTGAAGAAACGAAGCAATGAATCAATGGATCAGTACTTCAGCCAATCAATGAATCAGTGAATGAACCAATCAGTGAACCAATGAGTCAATGAACCAATGAACCAATGAATCAACCAATTCCGAGCCCGTCAGTTTTTTCCGAGCTCTGGCTAAAGTCCTGTCCACTTTTTGTCGACGACTTCCCCAGATCGAGCCCCGAAACCGCGGAAACAGACACCCTACTTCGGCAACCACGGAAGCCACTTTACCCGAAAAAACACGGGTTTCGCGCCCGAGACCGTTTTCACCCCTGAATTATCACGCGTGCAAATGTTTTCACCCCTTAATTGACACGCGTGCGATATTGAAACGCGTGCGATGTTGACATGATGATGATGATGATGATGATGATGATGATGATGATGATGATGATGATGATAATGATGATGATGATGATGATGATGATGACAAGACTTCCCCTGGACATTAGAGAACAGGAGATTAGACAAATAAAGTTTCCAGTGGTCCAGGCATGTCGACTAAATGCCGTTTTAATGGAATACAATATGAGTAGGAATACCATGAAGCCTCTGGCTGGCACGTTATTGCCCCCCCAACCACCCCCCAACCACCCCCCTGTGAAACCATAAAAAATACACGTTGTATTGCGGGTTTCTACCAGCCCAACACCTTTTAGTGTAGTTGTCATGCAGTTGAAGTTGTAGTTGTAGTTGTACTTGTTGTTGTACTTGTACTTGTTGTTGTTGTTGTTGTTGTTGTTGTTGTTGTTGTTGTTGTCGTTGTTGTCGTTGTTGTCGTTGTTGTCGTTGTTGTCGTTGTTGTCGTTGTTGTCGNTTTGTTGTTTGTTGTTTGTTGTTTGTTGTTTGTTGTTTGTTGTTTGTTGTTTGTTGTTTGTTGTTTGTTGTTGTTTGTTGTTGTTGTTGTTGTTGTTGTTGTTGTTGTTGTTGTTGTTGTTGTTGTCGTGGTTGTTGTTGTTGTTGTTGTTGTTGTTGTTGTTGTTGTCGTGGTTGTTGTTGTTGTTGTTGTTGTTGTTGTTGTTGTTGTTGCCGTCGTTGTTGTTGTTGCTGTACTTGTAGTTGTAGTGGTAGTTGTAGTGGTAGTGGAAGTTGTGGTTGCAGCTGTAGTTGTAGTTGTAATGTAGACGTAGTTGTAGTTGTTGTTGTATTTGTAGTTGTAGTGAGAGTGGGAGTGGGAGCGGGAGTGGTAGTTGTTGTGGTAGTGGCAGTTGTAGTTGTAGTGGTAGTTGCAGATGTAGTGGTGGTGGTATTGTAGTTGTGGTTGTAGTGTAGTTGTAGTGGTAGTGGTAGTTGTAGTGGTAGTTGTCGTTGTAGTGGTCGTAGTTGTAGCTGTAGTTGTAGTTCTAATGTAGTTGTAGTTGAAGTTGTAGTGTAGTTGTAGTGTAGTTGTAGCGTTGTAGTGTTGTAGTGTTGTAGTGTTGTAGCGTTGTAGTGTTGTAGCGTTGTAGTGTTGTAGTGTTGTAGTGTTGTAGCTGTTGTGTGTTGTAGTGTTGTAGCCTTGTAGTGTTGTAGCGTTGTCGTGTTGTAGTAGTTGTGTGTTGTTGTGTGTTGTTGTGGTAGCGGTAGTGGTAGTTGTAGTGGTAGTGGTAGTTGTAGTGGTAGTTGTCGTTGTAGTGGTCGTAGTTGTAGCTGTAGTTGTAGTTCTAATGTAGTTGTAGTTCTAATGTAGTTGTGGTTGTAGTTGTAGTTGTAGTTGTGGTGTAGTTGTAGTTGTAGTTGTGATGTAGTTGTTGTTGTATTGGTAGTGGTAGTGTGGTTGTAGTGGTAGTGGTAGTGGTAATGCAGGGTGGGTTGTGGTTGTAGTTGTATTTGTGCTTGTACTTGTAATTGTGGCGTAGTCACATCCAAACTTCAAAAATTAACTCGAGACCCTCAGTTTTTAACACTTTTGACTTGGAAAGGTGCTTCGCGCCACAAGGGCGTGCACTTTTTCGACTCGAATCGTCAAAAAGTGCTCAAACCCCCCTCAGGTTTTAACACTTTTGACTTTTGACTTTGCGTGTCAGTAGCCTGAGCCCTTAAGAGCCGGTTGCCCCGGTGCGTGCCCCCATGTCTGGTAGCTGTGCTTGTAGCTTTCCAGCTTGGGAGGTGTGTGGGCACATCAGGTCACAAGCAGACTTCAAATGTGCTTCGCGCCACAGCCGTGTGCGCTTTTTCGATATCTCAACTTCCAAAAGTGGTCCGGACCTGGTGTGCTTTGCGCATTTTGACTTCCAAATGTGCTTCGCGCCACAACGCCGTGCACTTTTTCGACATCTCAACTTCCAAAAGTGCTCCGAGAATGCTGTGCTTTGCCACTTTTGACTTCCAAATGTGCTTCGCGCCACGACGCCGTGCACTTTTTCCACATCTCAACTTCCAAAAGTTCTCCGCGCATGAGGTGCTTTGTACCTTTTTACTTCAAAATGTGCTTCGCGCCACAACGCCGTGCAATTTTTGATTTCTCATCTCACCAGATGGCTCCGCACTCGCCGCTTTTAGCGAGCCTACTTTTCGACCCTCCGGAGCCACAAAACATTGGAGGAACACAGTGTTTCGCCACTTTCCTACCTTTTCGCGGACCTGCATCTTTTCTTTTCTGACTGTGTCCTTTCTGATCTTCTCTCTTCTGACTTTCTCCTGTCTGAGCTTCTCTTCGGTTGCTCTTCCCATCTTGGCTTTTCCATCTGTCCATATTGTCGGAAGTTTGACTTCTAAACTTCCTTCGGCGCTATATAGATCGGAAAACTAGTGGGGCAACTGTTCACCTATCTCAAATCATTTTCCCAAACCATGTTTTCTCATTCACGTTCTCTTGCTTTCTCCTGCGACGATTTGTCCAAATGCCCACGAAGTGGGAAGGTTTCAACGTGGCTCACCCCATTCGATGGTTTGTAATGTTTTTTGCCCATATCCCAAAGTCATTCAAACATTGTTATTTGACAATTGAGTGTGGTAGGTTAAGCCAGCTTTGAAGTTATTTGCTATGACCATTCACAGTGTGATTTCTGGCCAGTGCGGATGTGGATGATCAACCTACCACAGGGGCACGTCACCAACAGGTGGCCTCCCAGAATTGTCCAAAGCCAATCAGTTGTGGTAAGTGATCGTAATCCCGAAAGCTAATACATCCAGAGAGTATCCCAAAGCGGTTGTCCCTTCTACAAGTGAGGTGACGAACCACAGGTGCTGAACCAGCTTCGTGATTTTGGAAATACCCTCCAGTGCTCTTGTAAGGTAAAAGAAGGGGCATTCATGGACCAAGATGTGGCGCGCAGTGATCGATGGAGTCATGACCAGTTCGAAACACATGTTTTTCCCCACCTGCCAGGTGAGGGTTGTTAGATTTTATCAAAGGCCGCGTCCTTCCTCTCCTTCTCCTTCTCCTCCTTCGCCTCCTCGCCAGCTCCAGAGTGCCAGATCGCAGTGGGCACTGCCGGACTTCAACCGCGAGCCCCAGATCCCAGTGGGCACTGCCGGACTTCAGCCGCGACTGCTAGATCGCAGTCAACACCGCCGGACTTCAGTCGCGACTGCCAGATCCCAGTGGGCACTGCCGGACTTCAGTCGCGAGCTCCAGATTGCAGTGGGCACTGCCGGACTTCAACCTGTATACATGCCAGATAGAATGCCAGAAAGAATGCCAGATAGAATGCCAGAAACAATGCCAGAAACAATGTCAGATAGAATGCCAAAAAGAATGTCAGATAGAATGCCAGATAGAATGCCAGAAAGAATGTCAGATAGAATGCCAGAAAGAATGCCAGAAAGAATGTCAGAAAGAATGTCAGATANGAATGTCAGATAGAATGCCAGATAGAATGCCAGAAAGAATGTCAGATAGAATGCCAGAAAGAATGCCAGAAAGAATGTCAGAAAGAATGTCAGATAGAAAGAAAGAATGCCGGATAGAATGCCAGAGAGAATGCCGGAAAGAATGTCAGATAGAATGCCAGAAAGAATGCCAGATAGAATGCCAGAAACAATGCCAGAAAGAATGTCAGAAAGAATGCCAGATAGAATGCCAGAGAGAATGCCAGAAAGAATGTCAGATAGAATGCCAGAAAGAATGCCAGATAGAATGCCAGAAAGAATGTCAGAAAGAATGCCAGATAGAATGCCAGACTAGATGCCAGATAGAATGTCAGATAAAATGTCAGAACATATGTCAGATAGAATGTCAGAGCAAGCACATGTCAGAGAGAATGTCAGATAGAATGCCAAGAGGAAGAGGAGGAGAGGACAACTCTGATGAAATCTAGAGACCTCCGGTCTCTAGATTTCATCAGAGGAGGTCTCTAGATTTCATCAGAGTTGTCCTCTCCCCCTCTTCCCTGCCAGAAAGTTTTGCCAGAAAGAATGTCAAAATATGTATCACACTATTTGCCAAATAAAGTCTCATGGTGGAGATCACTCGAAGTAAGTAATTTAGTTTTTCGATTTGTGAATGTCAGTAAGGAAAAACAAATGGGCATCAACCAGCTGGTTCTGACCAAAATCAATAGTTGATGATACCCCGTTCCCGAGTTTGCAGTGCTCACATGTGCGCAGGGTGGAGCCTTGTCTGAGATGATTTTCGCCTTCATTGCCGTAGCTGCCGAAGCGTTGGCTGTCCCATAGATTTATTTTAAAGACATCCAGCTGTGCTGTTGAAAAAGGTGATGTGTGACGGTGCTGGAAGCCATGTTACAGCTTCACATGGCGCACAGGCACGTAAGAGCAGTGTTGTGATCCTAAACAAGGGATTTGGCTAAGATCGACTGCAGCATTTGGCAATGCGTATCAGCAAATGGATGGTTGGTACAAGAAAAGGGTTTGACCATCGAAAGGTTTAACGGTTAAAACAACGAATTATCTGGTGGGTAGGCATTAACGATAGATCCAAAACATTCCAATGCTTCAAAGAGTTGCAGTTGTGAAGATAGTTCTCTCCTTTCGATACCCACATAAACGGAGGAGCTGCTAAGTTAAGGTGTTTGGGAGTGACCTTGCAACGGTTTCCATGTTTTACCGTGCTGGTAACTCGGCAGGTCCCGAAGTTTCAAGCAAACCCATCTTCTAGATTTCAGGGCTTCAGATGTCATTGACTTGTGGGCTGTGATCAATTCAACGGTGACAAATGTCATGGTTATTGTATTTGCAGCAACTGAACCGCACCCGGTGCCACAGGTGCAAAGATAAGCCGCGAGTTGCCCCGAGGCAACCCGATGGACGTTCTTCTGAAACCGTGGTGATTCTGGTCGTGTCGAATGGCTTTGTCCAAATGGAAAAATATTATATATATATATATGTATACATATGTAATTATATGTGAATATATGTATATACGTTTTTACATATATATATATACTATTTTTTGTTTATTTATTTACTTACTTATTTATTTATTTATTTTTATTTATTTATTTGTTTATTTATTTAGTCAATACTTTTTCTTTTTTTATCTATTCATTCTTATCTAGTCATTTATCTGTAAGTATATACATATGGGTTCGTGTATATTTACACAGATACGTGTATGCGTATATATATATATATACAGTGCGCACCGTGGGGTATATAAGCAACTTACTACGATATTTCAATCTGTCTGAAATTTTTGTGGATTTTTTTTATCCACTGGACATTTGATATTTTCCTTTTAAACATAGCCATTTGGGGTTATTCCTCAGTTTCAGACACACCCAAATGGGTGCGTTTACAAAAAAGGCAATACACATGGATAAGCCGCATTATCGCAATTGGAAATTGGAGGGAGTGATGATGAGCCAATTGATCTTGGGGGTACCCAAGTTTCGGGCAAAATCCAAATTATCGAAAGGACATGCGTGGGATCATCAACGAAAACAAAGTGTCTGTGCGATATCCAACTATACCATGTTGTTACAAGTGAGTTTATGTGGTTTCATTGGTGCCTTTCAAAGATGCTTGGCTTTCCACCCAATGGGATGAGCACCCTTCTTGACTCATTCTTGTTTGCGGATGGGTGGCTCAAACACCGACCAGAGATGGTTGAGGTTTCACGCCAAAATTGAAGTGTATTAAAAACATGTGAAAACGGAAACATGTGATAGGGGACAGCTTCGGAACAGCCAAGCACCAGCAAGTTGGCTTCACCATGGCCAATCAGAGTGATGCCGGCTGCTGGGAAAGTTGTTCAAACTACAGTTCATTATCCCCAACATTCAGGCTGAAATTCGCTGTTCTGCCCGTGAATTCTCAACGACATTCCGGGACAGACAGATAGCACATCATCAATTTGTGGACAATCTAACATTGAAACGACATTCCGGGACAGACTAACCAATTTGTGGTTCATCTAACATTGAAGGGTATCAATTTCAAGTGCCATCATGTCAACAAAAAATCACAATAGTTGTTGAAATTCGTCGCCATTGAATCTCGCATCATTCTTCTCGAATCTTTCGGATCAGATCCTGTCATCCTGGCAACCATCCCAGCTGAAGCCACTGATGCATCGAATTTTCCTCAGCTGTTCTTGGTTCATATCCTTATTTGGGATTGAAAGCCACCCCCTGGCTGGTGTCTTTTCAATAAAAATGGCTCATGATGATCAGCAATCAAGAAAAGGATATTTTTTTCCAATTGCCAGAAGTACCGCACAAGGCAGTGGCGGAAGTTTCAGAGATAGGAAACCTATAGGAGAAGTGAGTTGCTGTGGATCATGGATGGCAGAGCGAAACCACTGATTGATTAAAAGGTGGCTGGCGGCAGCGCAGTGCAGTGTGTAGTTGTACCTGTAGTTTGGTTGTAGTTGTAGTTGTAGTTTGGTTGTAGTTGTAGTTGTAGTGTGCTTGTAGTTGCAGTTGTGGCTGTACTTTGGTTGGTTTTAGTGGTAGTTCTAGTTGTAGCGGTTGTAGTTGTAGCTGTAGTTGTACTTGCATTTGCACTTGCACTTGCAGTGGTAGTGGTTTTTGTAGTTGTACTGTTTGTGGTAGTTGTACTCGTAGTGGTACTTGTAGTCGTAGTTGTAGTGTAGTTGTAGTTGTAGTGGTACGGGTAGTGGTAGTGGCAGTGGTGGTGGTGCTTCTAGTTGTAGTTGTATTGTAGTTTTCGTTGTACTTGCGCTCGCACTTGCACTTGTAGTGATAGTGGTTTTTGTAGTTGTAGTGTTAGTGGTAGTTCTGGTAGTGGTACTTGTAGTTGTAGTTGTAGTGTAGTTGTAGTTGTATTTGTTGTGGTAGTGGTAGTTATTGTAGTGGTATGGGTAGTTGTCGAAAGAAGTTTAGAAGTCAAAATTCCGACAATATGGACAGATGGAAAAGCCAAGATGGGAAGAGCCACAGAAGAGAGAAGCTCCGACAGGGAGAAAGTCAGAAGACAGAAGGTCAGACAGGAGAAAGTCAGAAGAGAGAAGATGCAGGTGCACGAAAAGGTAGGAAAGTGGCGAAACACTGTGTTTCTCCAATGTTTTGTGGCTCCGGAGGGTTCGCTAGAGCGGCGGGTGCGGAGACATCTGGGCAGATAAGAGATCAAAAATTGTACGCGGTTGTGGCGCGAAGCACATTTTGAAGTAAAAAGTGTTAAAAACTGACGGTTCCGGAGCACTTTTGGAAGTTGAGATGTTGGAAAAAGTGCACGCTGCTGTGGCGCGAAGCATATTTTAAAGTTAAAAGTGTTAAAACCCGACGGTCTCGGAACATTTTTGGAAGTTGAGATGTCGAAAAAGTGCACGGCGTTGTGGCGCGAAGCACATTTCGAAGTAAAAAGGTACAAAGCACACCATTCTCAGAGCACTTTTGGAAGTTGAGATGTGGAAAAAGTGCACGCTGCTGTGGCGCGAAGCACATTTGGAATTCAAAATGCTAAAAACACTTCAGCTCTGGACCACTTTTGGAAGTGGAGATGTCGAAACAGTGCACGCTGTTGTGGCGCGAAGCACATTTGGAAGTCAAAAGTGTAAAAACTGAGGGGTTGGGACCACTTTTGACGTTCAGACCACGTCTTGTGTGGCAGGCGCAAGGGATTCAGCACCTGGTCAAAAGTGAGCTAAACGTGTTGGTTTTGTGGCATTTTCAAAATCGATGGCAGGCGTGGGACATTTGAAGAGGATCTGCAAAGACGCTTGGCAGGCGCAGTACAAAAGACGCATCTAGCAGACATGTTCAGAGGTCAGGGCGCTGATTTCCTGAGAGAAGTTACATTTTGGAGCTTCAAATCTTCAGGTTTGCTAAGATGATTTTGCCTGACAGGTGCAGCGCTTCGTACGAGCTGGCTTCACTATTTCGTGGCAGGCGCGGTACTTTAGAGACATGGCATGGAAAAATCGCAGAACGCACTGGTACGAGGCCGTCAGCTCTGCATTCAACTTTCCATGTTTGAAGGACGTCTCGCAGAATTGCTTGGTTTTTGATGTTGTCACCTTGGAAAATGGAGGAAGTCTCGCAGAATTGCTTCGTTTCGGAATGTTACACTACACTACACTGCGCTACACTACACTACAGGCAACCATAACTACAACTACAGCCACAGCTACAACCACAAGGTCCACAACTACCACTACAACTACACCTACCACTACCACTACAACTAAAACTACAAACTACAAACTACTGCAACCACACTACACTACACTACACTACACTACACTACACTACACTACACTACACTACACCAGAGTAGACTAGACTACAACAAGAGCTACAACTACAACCGCAACTACAACTACCACTACCACTACAACTATATATAACTACAACAACAACCACAATTGCAACTACAACTACCACTACAACTACGACTGCAACTACAACCACAACAACCGCTACAACCACTACAACCACTACAATCAGAACTACAACTACAACAACTACCACTACCACTACCACTACCACTACCACTACCAGTACCACTGCCACTACCACTGCCACTACTACTACTACTACTACTACTACTACTACTACTACTACTACTACTACTACTACTACTCCTACTACTCCTACTACTCCTACCACTCCTACCATTACTACTGCTGCTACTGCTACTGCTACAACTACTACAGCTACAACTACAACCACAACAACCACTACGTCTACCACTACCACTACAACTACAACTACAACCACAACAACCACTACAACTACAACACAACTACAACCAAATTTACAACTACAACTACAACTACAACAGCCACACCTACAACCACAACTACATCTACAACTACAACTACAACCACAACTACAACTACACGACATTACAACTACACTGCGCTGCCTCCAACCACTTGTCGGTCCATCAGCGGGTTCGCTCTGCCACCCACCATTCACAGCAACCAACCTCTCCTGTAGGTTTCCTATCTTTGAAACTTCCGCCACCGCCTTGTCTGGTACTACTACTACTACTACTACTACTACTACTACTACTACTACTACTACTACTACTACTACTACTACTACTACTGGCAATGGTAGTCGGGGTGGCGGTAGTTGTAGTTGTAGTTGTAGTTTGGTTGTAGTTTTAGTTTTACTGGTTGTGGTTGTAGTGGTTGTGGTTGTAGTTGTACTTGTCGAACGGAGTTTAGAAGTCACACTTCCGAAAATATGGACAGATGGAAAAGCCAAGATCGGAAGAGCCACAGAAGAGAGAAGCTCCGACAGGACGAAAGTCAGAAGACAGAAGGTCAGACAGGAGAAAGTCAGAAGAGAGAAGATGCAGGTGCACGAAAAGGTAGGAAAGTCGCGAAACACTGTGTTTTTCCAATGTTTTGTATCTTGGGAAGGTCGAAAAGTACGCTCGCTAAAGCAGCGGGCGCGGAGCCATCTGGGCAGATGAGAGATCAAAAATTGCACGCCGTTGTGGCGCGAAGCACATGTTGAAGCAAAAAGATACAAAACACCTCAGCGTCGGAGCGCTTTTGGAAGTTGAGATGTGGAAAAAATGCACGGCATTGTGGCGAAGCACATTCGTGACTTCAAATGCTCAAAACACCTCACGTCCGAGCCACTTTGACCCTAAACAAAAAGTATACACAGACCCTGAAAAAAAACACAAGAAACCCCGAACAAACCTGCCAAACTCTGACCATAACCGGACATACCTAAAACAAACCCTAGACACACCCAAGGCCCCAGCGAAACCTTCAAAATACCCTGGACATCCCCCTCTGTGCCGTTTGCATGCAATGCACTTCATGACACCAGCATTGCTTTTCTTCCTGCTTTCTGGGGCACATGGTGCAACACTTAGGTTTTCTGGCACCAGTAAAACAGTTACACAGCAACTCTTGAAGACTCTTGTTGCTGGTCCGCCTAGCACCAAGAGGATCAAACTTGCAAACATCCCCCCAATGACTTGTTTGAAGGATCAAAACATTCATGCAGTATCAGCTGGCCATTCCCATATCCATGTTCAATACCACAACCCATCCGAGCCTCTGTTGGGTCCCTCCGTGGCCATGGCCGATGCCAAAGCGCTTCGCTGGCTGAATGATGTCGAGCCTTGGGCGTCATGTGTGCAAAAACGGTTCCTCAGCAAACCTTTGATTTGCCGCTAGTGGCTAGGTGAACTTGGTTGGAACATTCTGGCCCAAGCCCGGGTTCACTTGCCTTTTTCCCCACATCTCTGTGTGAGGTTGTTGTTTTTTGTTGTGCACCCGTCGCCCGCCCGCCTCCTCCGCTTCCTCCGCCTCCGCCCCCAACTTGCCAACACACAACTTGACCACACACAACTTACTCACACACAACTTGCCAACAGACAACTTACTCACATACAACTTGACAACACACAACTTGACAAC
>BGPT01001820.1:22435-68462 GCA_003297045.1 Symbiodinium sp. clade C Y103 | reverse complement strand
GTGTGGCAGGCGTGGCACTTACGGCATTCAGCTGGGTCTGGTGACGCGCTTGGTTGCCGTTGACGCCGCGTCATTCTGTGTGGCAGGCGTGGCACTTGGTGACATTGACCTTTACTTTGTGTGGCANTGGTTGCCGTTGACGCCGCGTCATTCTGTGTGGCAGGCGTGGCACTTGGTGACATTGACCTTTACTTTGTGTGGCAGGTGTGGCACTTGACGACATGGAACTTCACTTTGTGTGGCAGGCGTGGCACTTACGGCACTCAGCTGGGTCTGGTGACGCGCTTGGTTGCCGTTGACGCCACATCATGCTGCGTGGCAGGCGTGGCGCTTGCCGACATGGACCTTCACATTGTGTGGCAGCCCAACCATCATTGCAGCAAACATAATGCACTCACACACAACTTACTTTCACTCACAACTGACATGGACCTCGACTTTGTGCTTCACTGTGGATGAGAATCGACCATGGAGGCGTGGCTTTTGCTATGGCTGCATTGCGATGTTCACTGTGATGTGTTGCATTGTCTATTTTCTGTGCGGGTTTGCAAGTTCATTTTGCATGTTTCCTTTGGTTCGCGGGCAGCTGATGCTCAACCATGATTGACGGCAAAGGGAACAGCAGCAAACATGACGCACTCACATACAACTTACTTTCACTCACAACTGACATCGACCTCGACTTTGTGCTTCACTGTGGATGAGAATCGACCATGGAGGCGTGGCTCTTGCTATGGCTGCATTGTGATGTTCACTGTGATTTGCTTTCAAACAGCAGCAAAACCAAAACCACAACCAAAACCAAAACCAAAACCAGAAAAGCCAGCGATTCAGGTCGTGCACAGTGATGACGTGATGCTACGGAGTGATGAAATGAGGCGATTTTCAGGATTGATGTTTTGAAATGTTGTACACATGTTGGTTATTTGTACACTTGTTTCAAACATGTTGGTTAGACTTGTTTCCACTCTCATGTGCTTGTTGGCTTGCTTCAATTGCCTTGCGACTTGACAGGGTGGTTCGTCAATTGCAAATTTGTTTAATGGTGATGGGCAGGTACTGTGGACGAGAAGAATCGACCATGGAGGCGTGGCTCTTGCTCGTGATTTGCTGCGTGGTTTGTTTTGTCTGCGGGTTTGCAATTTCATTTTGCTTGCTTCCTTTGGTTCATGGGCAGCTAGTGCCCAACCATCATTGACGGCAAAGGGTACAGCAGCAGAACCACAAAAGCCAGCAGGTCGTGCACATGGACTATATGACAGTACTGTTTTATGTTGGTCTGGAAGCTTTGACACGCCGTGTGGAAAAGAAACCGGACCGAAGCGACGTGCCATGTTTAGACACAACCATGACATTGACATGTAGCGTATGTAGCCGGATTGTAGGGTGTAGGGAGTATGAACGCAGTATGAAGTGTCACAGATCATGGTTCATATATAGCAGTAGTACAAGCAGTATTGCGCACATTTTTTGGAGCTGGTGACTTTGACACGCCGTGTGGGAAAGTCGCTGGATCGCAGCATGGGTGTACAGAAGCTAGACAATGGCTGGCGTGCTCGCCGCAAGATGGGCCGCACGACGTTCAATGGACCCACTCGCGAGACCGAGGCGGCTGCAGAGGAAGAGCAGCGGCTATTTGATGAGGCGGCCGCGGTTTCCTTGAACCGTTTGCGGGCAGTTCACAGGCAGCTGAGTCGGGTTTCGTCTCTTGCGTCTGTGGTACAGCATGGTACCAAGTGGCGGATACGTCTGAAAGCAGGCAAAGAAGTTTGTGGTCCGAGCAGGCAATCCAGAGCTGATGCAGAAGAAGATTGTCTTCGACTGGAAGAGTCTGGGCATACGACTCATGCAGAGTTGAAAAATGTGATTGAGAGCATGCACAAGCAGGTTGCTGCGTCTGGCGTAGCCAACCAGAGACTAGCAGCCTTCAAAGAAGCTGTTGTGAATGAGATGCGAAAGCAGTTACAGTGACCCGATGCCTTGCTGTCGGCCCGCCAGGTTCTCGT
Source organism: Symbiodinium sp. clade C Y103 (assembly GCA_003297045.1). Classification (NCBI taxonomy): domain Eukaryota; class Dinophyceae; order Suessiales; family Symbiodiniaceae; genus Cladocopium; species Cladocopium sp. clade C. The sequence goes on along the minus strand of BGPT01001820.1, from coordinate 66,456 downwards.
CTTCATGTTCGAGCAGTCGCCCATGCGCGACACATACACACATACGTACATACATACGTACATACATACGTACATACATTCACGCGCGTATCCCCCACGCGCCAGTCGCAGACCATCCGCTTTCATGATGGTCTGCACTGCGCTATGGGGAACATATGCACCAAAGCCACGCACAAAAAGCCCTTCGCCGCATGTCCTGGCGGAGGGCAAGACTGCGCGTGGCCACACACCACCCACACACACACCAACAGACACGCGCACACATACACCAGCACCCATACACAACACACACAAGCAACACACGCACGCACACACACACAACACGCACAACACACACACACACACACACACACACACGCGCACACACACACACACGCACACACAATACACTGGAGACACACAACACACACTAGGAACATAACATTCACAACACACACACACACACACAACACACTCAACACACACGACGCACACTACATACACAACACCAACCCACACATACATACACGCACACACACACATACATATACATATCCGCACAGGGACACACCTCTATCCTACACAGCATTTGCACACTTCCCCTTCCTCTCTTCTATTGTGATCATCTGCTCTTTACACTTCTGTTAGTGTGTACTGGAAGAAGTTGACATGTGGNCTTCCCCTTCCTCTCTTCTATTGTGATCATCTGCTCTTTACACTTCTGTTAGTGTGTACTGGAAGAAGTTGACATGTGGGGTTATCCGGTCCTATAATTGATTCAAGCAGCCCCGCAGCGACTGTGTAGATGATCCAATTATAGCTTACAGGCCCCTCCACCAACACAGCTCAGATTGAAGAAGGGTGCACTGACGTAGGAAACCCCAAAAATTAGGGATGATGCTGTGATGCTGGGTCTGAGAGCCGTATTGATCAATGAGTTTGCGCTTTCAGCTGCGAAAATCTTGGGTAGCCATTGCTGACGAAAGGTTTGGGTACCCCTATTGCTGTCTTCTTCTGAGGATGGAATCAGGAGGTGGCTGAAGCATCCTGCCACTTGGTTTGCCGTTTCCCGGTGGGACATGGCACTGGGTGATGTAGCCAAGCTTTAGCGTTTAGCATTTCAGCGTTGGGAATTTCACCCGGAGCCCAGATCCAGCACTAGAACATGTTCTTGCAGTCATGGGTGCTCAGCCCATCATGATGAGTGCTTCGATGAACGCGGGCGCATCAACATAGATGTTTGGCTGACTTTCCTTACCCATGGCTAACGAGTTCAAGCAACTCAGGGACGAGCCCTAAATTCACACATGCTAACAGCTGTAACAAATCGCCAACAGCCGAGAACTAAGGAGAGAAACCTGAAGAAACTTCTGGCCAAGAGCGGCGGCTTGGTGAAGACTCCCAGCTCAAAGCCGGACCTGGAAATCGCCAGTGCAGCAAAGTCCGCGTTTGGGAATACTATGGGCGCATGCATGACGAAATATGTTTGTATATATGTATTGCTTTGCATGCGCCCATGCGTGTTTGTATCTAGCTTTCTGCTGCACGCAATACACTTGATGCATGTATTGCAGGTGCTGTTTGTAGTGAATGCATGTGACGTGTTTTTAGTTTAGAGTTTAGACTTTGTATGCGTATGCATGTGTGTGTGTGTTGAATCCATAGATATTGATAGTTTCGTGAAGAGCACGGTCGGTCCACACGCGATGCCACCTTGTGTTGGGACTGCTCGATGATGAAGTTGATTGTTTAATCAGCCCCCTATTTGTTGGTGATATTCAGATTCGTCGGCGCCAGATCAAATTGGGCAACCCAATTGAACCTCATGTTTGCCAATTGTAGCCCTATGTTTGGAAAAGAATAAGACCATCCCTAAATCAATAAGCCGGCCATTTTTTTGTCAATCTCAGGATCTCTGGGTTCTTGCCACCATTCGTGGCGGATGCTGTGCTGCAGCGCCTACAGCAACTGGATTCCTGGGAGCGAGCAGGCCTGCGGGCCAGCTGTCCCAAACACGGTGGCTCTTGGGCCAACGCCATTTGAGGGGATGCCTTGTTTTCATGTGGAACAAAATTGTCACCGATGTAAGGTACAAAAATTGTAGTAGCCGGTCACACTGGATGCAACCTAGCAGCGTCGTCCATAACCATCCCACAATTTCCTGGGACAAAATGAACCTAGAAATGGCCTAGGTTTCGCTTCCATAAAAAAGCTCCATGTCCACATTATTTTTTCGCGCTTGAATGGTGGAACCTGTGGGGCCTTCACCCACCTCCAGGTGAAGGTGATCGCGACGATGTGGGCTATGCCGATCGGGTGAAGCATCGATTCTCCATCGCAGATGTGGAGGGAGATGAACTCCTACTCGGAGCTGTGGCTTGGCGGCGGATGGCATTTGATCGGCTCTTGAAGTTTCGATCCATGGCTTCTAACTGGCTCTACCATGTAAGATGTTTTGGATACAAGTGTGTTTACCACAATCGTTGAATTAACCAACAATCGGGATGGTCTTGGTGCCCATGTGGGGGATCGTCCACTGCCTGGGTAGGTAACCTCTTGCTCACTACGTGGCTAATGAAAAAGATTGAAATCACCGGCGAAAGTTGCAAATGGACATATTACACTGCCTTTCTGGGGCAGTTGTGGATGTTCATTCCCTAATCGATGATTCCATCAGCACCTGGCCGTTCACAAGGCGCGCGTCCTTGCCAAAATGCTCCCTGGCACCTTGCCCAACTTCTCCGCTGCCTGCTATCGCGGCCGGGACCACATCGCACCCCACACAGACGAGGCTATCCGAGGGGTGCCCGCCACGAAAAAGGAATATCAGCACTTAGACGCCAAGATCTCGTATTCGAGATATATTCGTATCTCTTTATGTTACCTATTCATGTATGTTATGTCATGCTATGTTCTGTTATGTTCTGTTGTGTTGTGTTGTGTCATGTCATGTTCATGTCATGTCATGCTCATGTCATGTCATGTCATGTCCCGCTAAGTGTTGCTATGTTGCTGTTTCTTTTAGTATGTTATGTTTTGTTTTGTTAGGCTATGCTTTTTATCATGCATGGATGCATCTATGTATGTATCTGTGGTGTTTTCATTCACAAAATATAAAGGCAACATGCAAAGAGACAATACACACCTACATGTTGCAACTTGCACATACAGGAGCATCTTTCACAAAAGTGGTGACTCAAAGTTTTTTTCAGACCGATAGAAAGCAGGATATGTTAGACCAGTCCCAGTGATGGCTTAGGAATGGCCCAGCGCCTCCACGAGTATAACGTGTTAGTCTCTACGGAAGGCCATGTCCGTTCATCAAACTTGCCTCTTTCAAACTTCAAACGTTGTCAACTTACCTCACTCAACTTACCTCTATGGAACTCATCTTTCTCAGCAAGTCTCTGTATTTTCTTTCTCAACTTATCTCTATGAGACTTTACTCTGTCGAACTTTTCTGCCTCAACTCATCTCTATCAAATTTTACTTTGTCAACGTTTTCTTTTTTTTTACTTTCAAATATCAAACTACCTTGGTCTCACTTATCTTCATCAAACTTATCTCCACTTCCTGCCTCTCTGGCACGGCACTTCTTGTGACGGATCTTCTTTTGGCGTGCCTCAAAAAGCTTCCCCTTGCGTCAGAACGAGATTTTGATCTGCCGATTGCCTTGCACTGTGATGTCGGGCGGACCCAAATCTATCCAGTTACTTGTCTATCTTTCTATCTATATATCTCACTATCCAACTGCCTTCCTACCTATCTAGCTGTCTAGCTACTTACCCAGCTACCTCTCGCTATCTAGCCACCTAGCCACCTCTCGCTGTCTAGCTTTTTGGCTATTCTAAGTATCTAGCTACCTATCTGGCTAGCAAGCTTTCCAGCTATCTAGTTGGATCTATCTGAATCCATCTGTATCTATCCGTACTCATCATTCTATCTATCTATGTGCCCGTCCATTTATCCGTCCATCAACCAGTCAATCAATTATATAATCTTTCAATCTATCAATGGTTCGATCCATCAATCAACCCATCGTCAATCAATGAATCAATTAGATTTTGCACTTTTTCCATTTGGACATGCATCGACTCCCTTCATCCTAAGTCAATGTCCTCCAGTGATAACTGTTGGAAGGCTGCACATGTGGGTTTGTCCAGCGCTTTGATTTTTGATTGTCCACATGTACATGTCTGCCTAGTGAATATTCCGTATCCATGTTGGTTATCACACCTCTTCTCCTTGATGAAGCTCCCATGTCTATTGACTATTGCTTGCTCTCCGCCTGCTTAGAGCCACATCTTCCCTCAAAACGGCGTTCCCCAAGGTATACATGGGCTTTAACTCCGGCTAAAACCAAGAGAACCTCACGTATGGCCAGTTTGGAGCCCATCAACAGAATCGGTGATATGTAGCTGCGGGGCCTGTGGCTGATGAATTCCATGATAACCAGGCCTTCTCTATCTACTATAAATAGGCACATTCAGTTCAATGATGTTTTCAGCCAGGGAGAATTCATGTCATATGGTTTTGTTTCGACATGAGGGATACCGACAATCATGGCCATGCAAGTGCACGGCAATGATGACCAAACATTGGACGGAAAATTTGAAACAAGCCTGTATCCATATCAAACTTTAACTGGCAACGCCGCTTTCCCAGCGATGGCAGTCAAATTCGAGGGATTCCAATTCATGCGTTACCCCAATCCTGGAAACATGCTTCTGGTTCACTGGGCTTGCCGCTACAACTCCATCAATTTTTTCGCGATTTCTTCAACTGTCCCAAAATTTCCGCCAGGTGCCCGAGGCCTACAGCGCAGCAGAGCTCCAACGCTTGCGCGCAGCTTATGCCGCAAAGGACCTGCGCCGCGCTGCGGCGCAGTGGCGGGCGACGGAGGCAACGACAGCCGAGGCGGTGCAGGAGGGGTGCCTTGGAAACATCAATCAATGTGTCTGTGCCTGAAAATGGAGTATACCTTAGATGACTCTTTTAAAACACTATAATAGGGAAAAATAGTTTTCATCCAATGGGTTCGGGGGTAGACTATTTTCAGATAAACCCACGTGATATCCCTGGGAAGTGGTGTTTACTCTGACATACAGTTGTTGGTAAATTTCGTTATCTCTTATGGCTTATGAAGGAAATCATTCCTACCCTTGGTAGGCCCAGCTCAGGATTTTTTGAACCATGTCCCCAAAATGGGGCAGGCCCCTGTTAACCGGTTTCTTGTTTGAACCACATTTAATCGAGAACAGGCACCATGGTTTTCAGAAAAGTGATTCAAAACCACAAAGTGCTTGATAGAAACTTGCAAAACCGAGGACTTAACCTTTGTAGATGATGGTTGACGAGATGCTTTCAATGTAGGGATGTGCCTGGCGGTTTGGCATTTACACGACATGAATGAGACGTGGCAGCGTGGATTGCCATAAGCACCGAAGATGCCCTACAACTTGCTAATATGGACTACACTTATGATGATGGGGGTGGGGTGGGGCACGTCCCATTAGCGTTCATGTGGCGCTGCACCTTGACTGCGAGCAACGCTTCAAGTTGCTTGCTGTAAATGCTACGGACCTTTCTCGCTCCTGTGGTGTTTGTGCTCTTAAACTGGTTTTGGTATAGATACTATAGATATCTATAGATACTATACCTTCTGGTTATTTACCATAGCTTTGGAAACTCACAATCTTTTACAGGTATGTCATCATAAATCAGCGAACTAAATGGGGAATTGTCCATAGCCATGTCAAAAAAACAGAGGGCATACATTCCATCTATATCAAAGTATTTCACCAACAGCAAACAGAGATCAAAGATATCGCAGGGGGCAGAGGGACCTTGGCCTTGATGCCCCCTGGCTTGCGACTAGATTCTTCCCATTTTCAGAAGCTTGGATCAGGCATCCTTTCATGGGGCCCGTGAACGCATCTGCCAGCACTACATTCCACCCAGTATATTTTGCGGTTTGTTTGCTGCTTATTGCAAAGAAGGAACCCGAAAATCAATCAAAAGATCAACTGACAATTTCAAACAAATCAAAACATGTCAAAGCAAACTTCAACAATCCATCAAAAATACCCCGCCAAAACCCAATCACCCCCCCCCAAAAAAAAAGGCTGGAAGCCGCCTTGCAGTCCGGCGACCTCCAGAAAGTGCGCGCTGCTGTGGCGCAGCGCCGGGCAACCGAGAGTGCAAAAGCCACCACACCCTGGACGCGATGGGTCGCAGCAGCCTACTACTTAAACAAGGAGTGGAAGGCAACAGCAGGTGGGGAGCGGACAGTGCTCTTGCGATCGCGCGTGGTTTTGACTTTTCGGGGAACCGTTTTATTTCATGATAATGCTGGAATCCGCCAAAAAGCAGGAGATCATAGAAAAATTGCTGGCGATTATTTCACCACATGTTGGCACATCGTCATGTCACATCTATGGCCCATCACTTGGGCGCAGATGTTGTTTTGACGGCGATTTGTTTGTTACCTTTGGGGGGCCTTCATACTTTCATACTTCCATCAGTCGCAGTACGCCAACCAGCTTGCAACATGTAAATCAACTAGACAATGAGAAGCCATTCATCAGCCAAACAGGCCGCTACAGCGGTTATCACCCAGTCAGTTGAGGGTTGGTATTTTTGGGGGTTGAGGTGCCTTTTGCATTGTGAGATGCCTATAGAAGATCGGGGGTCTATCAACAAGGCACTTGTTATCCCAATGAGGACATGCGTCGATCAACAAAATTGGGAGGACCATCCTTGTACTTTGCGTGCTCATACAGCAGGCATTGGATCTCATAGATTGTCAACACTTGGCAAGGTCGATATGGGGCAGTGACTGTGCATGTTTGGATTTTTAGTTGGCTAGCTCAGGTGGCCAATTTGTGGACATGGCCGCCTCCAAACACGCCCGCCGGCAGCAAAGAATATGCGGCTTTGGCTGTGGTGAGTTGCACGCGACTGTCCAAGTGGGTTCAACCTGGTTGGAACTGGTTATGCTGGGGTTGCGGTAGTTGCGCAGATGAGTTTGTTCAATGTGGAAGGGGCGCAGAAGTTTAGGGCAAGTGATTTTCGGGGACTTTGGGCAGCACAGGGTATGTCAATGAACCGTTGCATTTCTGCAAAAGGTGAAAGGAAATTCCTCAAACCAAAGAAAATTTCGAGCCGTAAAACAAAAGAATATGCCAAATGAACACATGACGAAACCAGCGCTAAGTTGGATGACAGATTTGAAAATCTTGGTGATATTTCCTTAAGCTCAAAGGGAAAACCACCAATCCGTGTCGCATACGATCACAGGTGCTGCATTCCCCAGACTTCAACACCTTGGTGGCCTTTGAAGTGCCCCGTCTTCATGCCGTGCGCGCCCTCCGCGGCCGACGGCCGCGCTACTCGCTCTTTGGCTGGTGGCTCCGGCCGGGGGCACGCGCCAAGGGCACCAAGGGCATGGCAAGACCGGCGGCGAAGGGGCGGAAGGCAGTGAAAAAGCCTGAATGAACGGGGATGGCAAAGAGAATTTTAATCAGCAACAATCTGGGGAATTCCTGCACAGACAACATCTTCAGGATTGAAGATGTTCATTGCTGGTCAAACATGCATTTTTGGATGGAACATAAAATCTTCCAAAAGAATTCAGGAAGATCATGGCTGATCGGTGACATGACCCACAAGCATTCAGAGCGCCAGCGCAGACCGGCAGTGACCCACTCTGGCTCTGGCTGATCCTTGATCAACGTTTAAAGAAGTTTGGTGCTTCAATCGGGGCAGCATTTTTTCAACCTAAATTAGGTAGGTATACTGGCCCGTTTCTTCAACAATAGACATCTTGTTTCGGTCCAAAAATCGGTTCAAGTTATGGTACAGAATTGGTTTTCCCCAAATTTACCTGCGATTGAAGGACCCTGCTGATCAGTGTCTGTCGGCGTTGCCCAAAGCAGCTCTTTGGCAAACCCAGCTTCGCGCATGCTCCAACTCACTCGCCTTCAGCTACCGGCAGTGAAGTTCAAATCCATGCGTATCCGTTTTATAGTTGCGGTTGGATACTCATGAGTGACAATCACATAGGCACAAGCATTAGATTTACAGCCCATTATTGTGACCCTGCCCGGCCTATGGATTGAAAATCCGTCAGCACTTCTTCCACATGGTTGCTACTTTTCCAACTTTTTGGGCGCATCCACACTCACTGGGGTTTTACACACAAGAAGTGAAGTTTGTCAGCGTTTCCCGTTCATAGCGCCATGGCGGCTCATGGCCGCAGCAGCGGCGGCGGCCGACGCGGCCGGCGCCTGGCGACGGCTGCGGCAGCGGCGCCTGCTGCAAGTGGCGACAGTGCAGCTGCCAGGGGCGGTTCGGCAGGCGGGTGTGTGGGACACCCCATGCTACCCTATTATCACTGGGCTCCAAGATTTGCACAGCGGTTGAAGGCTCAAATATGTTTGCTTTCATTCAACCTGTTTATCTTTCTATCTATCTATCTGTCCGTCTGTTCTGTTCTGTTCTGTTCTGTTCTGTTCTGTTCTGTTCATTTTTTGTCCATCAACCTGTTTCTCCATTGATTTATCCGTTGATCTGCTTATCCGTTTTTCTACTTGTCACAACGCCTGTCAATATTCGTGTTTCCGCGTTGTCGTGCTGGGTTTCTGCAACTGGGCCGCTATTGGTTCTCTGTTCGGGCATACCTCCCCATCCCGATTTCTTACTGGAGTTAGCGTTGCTTTCGTTGGACTAACTAGGAAATTCGGTGGGTGCGTTCGAAATTGGATTGGCGTATAAGATCCACTACCTCTGTGGGTTGTAGCAGCCTGTAACCCATTTGTATAAACATATACCGAAATATATATATATAATGTATCTATTTATTCCTATATTTGTTTATTTATGTTTTTCTTTATTTATTTTTGTTTATTCATTATTTATTTATTTGTCTGTTTAATTATTTATTTTTATTTTATTTTTTCATATATTTGTTTATTTATTTCTTTATTCATATATTTGTTTATTTATTTTTTTATTCATATATTTGTTTATTTATTTCTGTATTTATTTATTTTTATTTCTGTATTTATTTATTTTTATTTCTGTATTTATTTATTTTTATTTCTGTATTTATTTATTTTTTATTTCTGTGTTTATTTAATTTCTTATTGTTAATTATTGATCTATTTGTTTATTTATTTATTTATTTTTATTTTGTTTATTCATATATTTGTTTATTTACTTTCTTATTTATTCATATATTTGTTTTTTTATTTATTTTTATTTATTTATTTTTTATTTATTTTAATTATTTATTTTATTTGTTTATTTATTTATTTGTTTTTTTATTTATAGTTTTATTTTTTTATTTGTTCATTTTTCTTTTTATTTATTTATTTTTCTTTCTTTATTTTTTTATTTTTATTTATTTATTTGTTTTTTCTTTATTTTGTTTCTTTATTTCTTCATTTATTCATTTATTTATTTTCTTCATTTATTTAGTTATTTTCTTTTTTTAGTTTTTCATTTATTTGTATATGTATATGTTGATGATTCGGTATATTCAGTTCATGATATGTACAAATGGGTTTTGGTACGGCTTTTAGCCACTTGGGAACTGGGACGCTCATCTAAGTGATCAAGTACAGGTTGTGAAAGAGGTTGCTGGAGCCATCAAAATGCATGGTTGTAACTCAATGATCAAACAGTCAGCACCTGGCCCCAACCAGGTCGTTGTTTCGTGTTCAACCTCCTTGCTTCCACGCATCCACATGTAGCTATGCACATGCTGGTTGTTACATGAAAGTCATGAAAGGTTCCTCTTTCTTCATTGATCCACTAGCGAGACAAGGGCAGCGATCATTAAATCAAGGGAGGGGGGGTGTTGTGAGCGCCAAATTTTTGCATTTTTGGAATCTAATTTCTGAAAAAGATACTAAACCCTCTTCTTTCCAAAACCAAACATTGTTGCTNGTGAGCGCCAAATTTTTGCATTTTTGGAATCTAATTTCTGAAAAAGATACTAAACCCTCTTCTTTCCAAAACCAAACATTGTTGCTTCTGCAATAAAAAACAACCATTGTGCATTCTCAATAGCTCTCCCAGTTCATACATAGATACATAGGTTTAACCGAAACAGGCATGAATAGTAGATAAAGACAACAAAACAAACAAGTGCAAAAGGCCTTTGCAAAGGGTGCAGCATTGTTTTCAGAATGTAAAGGCTCTACATCTCTACAGGAATTTCCNAGTGCAAAAGGCCTTTGCAAAGGGTGCAGCATTGTTTTCAGAATGTAAAGGCTCTACATCTCTACAGGAATTTCCCTCAACACATGCAATAGTTCTTTTTAAAAAATGTGCACTGTAAACTGGAAACAGGCACCAATTCATACAATATGTTCACTGTAAATAATGAAGGACAAATTCATTATCAAACAACACTTGTAAAATGCCTTTGCACAAAGAGCACTACTCCTCAATGGATGCAACAACCCTTTGCAAAAACTATGGCATCCTTTGAAAGATGTATAGCATTTCAATTTGAAAGATGTGTAGCATTTCAAAAAATGTGCATTTTAGCCATGCACCAACTCATGGAATATGCTCTCTATAAATAATGAAGGAAAAAACATTTGCAANAACACTTGTAAAATGCCTTTGCACAAAGAGCACTATTCTTCAATGTATGCAACAGCCCTTTGCAAAAAATGTGGTATTCTTTGAAAGATGTGTAGCATTTCAAAAAATGTGCATTTTAGCCATGCACCAACTCATGGAATATGCTCTCTATAAATAATGAAGGAAAAAACATTTGCAANTTTGAAAGATGTGTAGCATTTCAAAAAATGTGCATTTTAGCCATGCACCAACTCATGGAATATGCTCTCTATAAATAATGAAGGAAAAAACATTTGCAAACGACACTGTGGTCGTCTTTGAAAGATGTATAGCATTTCAAAAAAATGCATTTTAAACAGGCACAAATTCATGCGAAATGTTCTTTATAAATAATGAAGGACAACTTAATGATAAAACAACACTTGTAAAATGCCTTTGCACAAAGAGCACTATTCTTCAATGTATGCAACAGCCCTTTGCAAAAAATGTGGTATTCTTTGAAAGATGTGTAGCATTNAACACTTGTAAAATGCCTTTGCACAAAGAGCACTATTCTTCAATGTATGCAACAGCCCTTTGCAAAAAATGTGGTATTCTTTGAAAGATGTGTAGCATTGTTTCCCAATTTCAGGGAGAACCCTCCTATATAAGCAATGAATCAGTTCAGAAATCATAGCATTCCTGTAGGAAAATGTAGCATGCTGTTTTGCAAGATTGATCCTTGTTTAAAATTATTACAGCATGGTTTTGAAAAGAGTGTAAACTTATTGTCAAAGGGCCCTTCAAACCTGGCAAAACCGTTGTCGATAAAGTGGCACATTCATTGAAACATGTGTTTTACATTTGAAAGAGCAGATTCTTGTTTGTAAAGTGTGCAGCATTCCCGTAAGAAAGTGTAGCAAGAGCCTACTGTAGATTCCATTGGTGATGCAAAAACCATTGAAAAAATATGATTGTTCTACTTTGATTTAAAATAAGTGCAGCACCAACTTTTGCAATATGCCCTTTCAAAGAGTACAGCTACTCTATGGAAATGATGTTTTGTTTTGAAAGCAATGTGACTTTCAAAAGGTCCCTCAAAAGGTGCAATGTCTCTGTAAACAAAGCAGGATATTGCTTGAAACAGTGCAAAACAAAAGGTTTGCTGTAAACAAATGCTACATGTCTCTGCAAAGAGTGCAGTAGCAAAACTATTTGCAATATCTCTTTCAAACTAGTGCAGCATTTGCTTGAACAGATTGCACTATTACTGCANAACTATTTGCAATATCTCTTTCAAACTAGTGCAGCATTTGCTTGAACAGATTGCACTATTACTGCAAACTGTGCAAAATGTTGGTCAGTCAAGGGAAGCTTTCCTTTGAATACAATATATATATATATATATACATGTACATACATATATACATGTAGTTTAAAAAAGTGAAGAGACTCTTGGCAAATCTGTATAGCATCCCTCCAAGAAAGTGGAGCATGAGTCTACAGCAGATTNTAGTTTAAAAAAGTGAAGAGACTCTTGGCAAATCTGTATAGCATCCCTCCAAGAAAGTGGAGCATGAGTCTACAGCAGATTCCATCGATGATGCAACAGCGCTTGAGAAAATGATAATATTACCTCAGTAAAGTGTGCAACCACAATTATGCAACATGTTTTTCAAAGAGCACAGCAATTCTGCAACAAAAGTGTTTTTGAGAGTGCAACATTGTTCTCAAGGNCAAGGCCCTTCAACATGTGCAAAAACCTCTGTGAATACAGCAGACCATTCCTTTGAAAAATGCATGTGTTTGTCTAAGAAGATCATGCAATATATACAGAGGCGCTATGAAAACCAATGGCATTTTTATATTACAAGAAAATGCTATATTGCCATATCTCTCAGGATTAATCTGGATTAATCTGGATTAATCCAACACTACAAAACACCAAAACCAAAAGAACCAAAAGAACCAAAAAAAACAAAAAAAGAAAACAAAGATTTGGCAACTAGTCCAGAGACCAGAGTAGTTGGGAAAACATTGTTTTTTTTGGTTTTTTTGCGTTTTTTGTTTTGTTTGGTGATTTTGGTTTTTTTTGGTTCTGTGACCATCCAAGTAGACAAAAGGCAGACGAATGCCCATAGAGTAGGCAATTCTTGAGACAATCGAAGCAGGCAAAAACCCAAATTGTAGGCAATTCACAAGCTTTAAACACCCAAAGTGATTCATCTTCCTTACAAAGGGTGTTGTGAACACAAAGAAACAGTACATAACATTCAAAAAATATCACCAACATGTTGCTTTTTTTAGCGCTCACAACACCCCTTTCTGTAAATCAAACAGTATGCCTATTCCAATTGTAGTGTCGCCGGTGTTGGGGCAAAACCATATTGGGTCATATTGCATACATGATCGTCGGATGAAATTGCCGGTTTGGGCGGCGCAGTGAAGCCGACAAGCCTAAACACCCCATGTTGCACAATGAGGACTGGTGCAAGCCATGCCCTGCCGACCTGAAATTTACGTTCGGGATTACATAGCTATCGGGGTGTAAATTTTTAGGCCCTGTTTGCTTTGATTTCGCCACGCTATAAGGTGTGGTTAATTCGGAGCACGTGCCCCATACAATCAGCCTCTGTACTGTACTTGGATGACCATACCCTACATAGATTGAGTTGACAATGGCGCAATGGGTGTAACCAGCTGAAACAACCCGACGCACCAAAAATGGCTGGTCATTTTGATTATTGCAAGCTTGAGTGTGCTGAATCGTTTGGGTTTGGGGTCTTTCCGTTCTGCAGGCTTAGAAGTCGAAACCATTTTAACTGAATTTGATGGAGCCTCGAGCCTCAACCCTGTTAAGAGTGGCGCCCGGCCACCGAGTGTAAGAAGCACGTTTGGGATCGCGACTTCCCACCAAGAAGGCTTCAGGTGTTCTATTCTGATAAGGAGATGAAGCTTCAAGAGGTCATCGTCATCGCGTGTTTGAAAGGTATCCGATCATGGTTTGAAACATTGCTACGTTTTTTTTCAAAACATGCCAAGAATAAGTGATTTGAAAGTAGAAATACCTTTCGGGAGGGGTGGCACCCAACTGCCAAAAAAACACGATTAGAGTAGCCCTTGAGTTCCCAGCATCAGCGAGGCACTAGAGGACCAACAGCTAGATGGTTGGCGCAACTCTCTGTGGACGCCTTTGCTGGAAAAGTGCGGCAAGCAACGCGCCTGGCAGGAAGCTACAGGTGCTGAGAAACTGGAGAAACTGATCGGTGAGCTGCGCAAGGGTTTCATCCTCAACCATTTTGGTGTAACTAGAAGGAATACCTGGAAGTAACCACGCAAAATACTTTGAGCAATTTGTGGGCGGAGTGCGCATACATGTTTTGACCTTTTACCATGCTGATGAGGATGTATATTAACCAGTTTTTTGCAGGGAATGCCAGATCGGCCATGAAAAAGCTAGTCGTTGAGTGGGCACGCCGACTGGCAAAAATTGTAGGTGATTGGTTTACTTTCCTTACCATATACGGGGGGCAATTTCACACCCCGGCTAAATCATATTATTTACAGGGCATTTGGGATTTGACAGGCTAAGAAGCCGCCAGGATTTCGGCCAGTAAATGTGGGGGGTTGAACCAACAGGCAAAGGAGCAAGACATGATGGTTCGGGCTGTGGGGTGGCCATGTGGGCCGGGTAGAGCCACAAACAAGTTCATTGCAAATGGGGGAATGCACTTTCAGTCGTTCGTTTGCAGCCGGGTTTGTTTCAAACATGTCTTTATGTTTGAAAGCCCACGGGCCTCTTTCTAACCTTTACTTGCCGATTGAATTCTGCAGACGGTTGAAACTTTCCAAAGCTGGTCATGGGCGTGGGGTCGATGAGCCAAAGTGACCATAATTATCATGTATGATGTGAATTAAGGCAACATGGAGCCATTTCGAGCTCCCAGTTTGTCTTCTCGAAATTTGATGGGCTGGTTGCGGAGGAATTCTAAAATCAGCTATCAGCTTGAAGCCAGGGAGCGTTTTTTTCTTTAAGAAATCAAGGAATCCATTCATGCTTTTCGAACAATTACTTCTTATGCGGGGTTTGCTGACGGTGCTGCTGGCAGATCTACTGAATGTGGCGCGATGCCATGGGGCCATTCCCAGCAGCTACATGCTGAATCTGGCCTTGCGCGCAGTGGTTTCCAGTGGCTTGGCAGTTTTTTACGCTTGGATGGGACCAGCTGGCGTGGTTTGGTGAGGGACATGCTTGGATAGTGTGTGCCGAGCTTGGAAAAAACTCACCAAGCGTGACTCCCCATGTGGAACAGAAGCCTTCAGTGAACGTGACATGAGTAGAAATTGCAGATTTACATTCCAGGTTTCACAACTTAAGGTTGAAGGTAGACCCAACACACAATAGTTCACTTTTGGGGCAGCCATCAAGTGAGGTTCCGGTGATATAGGCTTGAAGGACCATACCTCAATGTAGGGTGTGCCATTTGGTTTACGATGTTGCTAGCTAAAGATAGCACGCTTCCATGTTTTCAAACGGTGCAGAAGCTCCTGCATGTAATCTGCCCATCAAAGCAGGACAGCATGGCGCCAACCACAAAAATAAAACCATGGGGTGTGGCCAAAATTGTCCGGCTTCATCTACAAACAAGAAGATGGAGAAGTAAATCGCATGATAAAGCAGAGTTCAGCAGGGACTATCTTTTCATTTTGAGGAGGCTTTCGGAAAGATTGGTGTTCCAATGGTTGTGAGACAGTTTCCAGATCATATCTGCAGCATGTCCCCCATTTTGGTGGCTAATGACGCTGTTTTGCATGCTTCGGCTTTTCAACTTGTTGCTAAGAAAATTGCAATTATCCATCAAAAAACTGAGAGACCTTGATCCCAAGGAATAAGAGGACGATTTTTCCATTTTTGATGCCCATGTCTTAGGGAAAGTCCCTCATGTCCGAACAAGGCCAGCCACATCAAAAAACCACCCGCAGCGCAACGAGGTGTTGCTTGGAAAGTGGCTTTGGACCTTCTTTTCCAGGTGCCAAAGGGCATGTTTTCTTTTCGAAAAATGGAGGAAGTACCCTCATTTGGTGGCATTTGTTTTCGGCGGAAAAAATATATATATATATATATAATTGAAACCCCAATTGGAGATTGTAAACCAGCACGAGGATGTACAAGATGTAGCTTGCGCATGTCTATGGATGGATATGCATCACAGGTGTCTAAATATTTTACATACATCAGAAGCATATAGTCTCTTTTACTTGATGACCTTTATTCTGCAGCGTCTACTGATATACATACGTGTATACTGTACCCGAACATTGCTCAAAGTTTAGCTGGCCCAACCTGGCGCTGTCCCGCGAGGCGGAACACCGGAACTCCGTCTCCTTCAACACCACCGGCCTTGCGTTAGCATCAGCGAAGCAATGGGCACATGGTCTGGCCTTGTTAGGCGCGGTTGGTTTTGTGCCAGGGAATATGCACAAATACGGGAAAATAACAACATTGTTCTGGAAATGACGCCAACCATGGGAACATCCCCAAAAACATGGGCAATGTTGATGGGGAACTGTTGTTGTCGCTGGACGTTGCGATGAAAGTGGGAATTCCGAAACCTCTAGCAGCATGGGTGCTGTTTTCTGCGACATGTTTCCAGCTGACTCAGGATGAAGCCCTGCACTGCTGCAGAGCTGTGTTCCATTGGATAGAATGTATGGCAAAACAGAATAGCATATGATATCCTGTTGCTTTCAAGCTAAAGAAAGCATGAAACATCCAAATTAGCCATATCCACAATGGCTATCCTTGGTGCTCAGAGCGGTCGATGCGTTGAACTGGATCCTGCTCGATGGATGGTTTCAGCATTGGTATGCCACCCCCAGTTGTTGGATGATCACTACTCGCAGCCAACTTGCAACTGTGTTGGTGGCACTCGGATACCCATCAGACATGTTGTGATTCCGTTAGTGCTCCCCAGTCAGTGCTCCGCAGGTGCACAACGACAAGTAAGGATTCCATTGGATGTGATCTCTTACAACACATTGCAGCACGGCCTTGCAGGCTCGTCGTCGGAAGACATGAGGCCTATGTTCTTGAAAGTTGATCCTGGCGTCCTTAAAACCTTCAGCACTGCTGAATACAAGTGCTTTCTGCCATGCATATAGATGTTCATGATCATGCATGTTGAGATGTAGATACTGACGTGTATAGATAGAGATGTAGATACATACATTAGATGTAGATATAGACATGGTGGTGTACATGCCTCTTGTACAAGCTGCCTCCAGTAGCTATCAAACCCATTTTGAAGCAACCTCAGTTTCCTCAAGGCGGCAGCTGCTGGCGCTTGACGTTGCACTTGCTCAAGACCATGGGCAGCCCACTGCAGCCCGACGACGTGCCTTGAGATGTGGCCCAAGTCCGCTGGTTCAAAACATGGGAGCCTACCGGGTAGAATTGCTTCCCTGGCGCTGTACGGTATACTGGACAATCTCATTAAGACACTGTGATGTCTCAATGTTTTGCCATAGATGGTGCTACATATCGACCAACCAAGAATACATGCAGGGTATCTTAGAACTACCAGGTAAGTTGGCACAGCCATTAGTAATCCATTTTCAGCACGAATAGGGAATACGAACCTGCAAGACTGGGGGTAACAAACGCTAATGATGCAACAGGCCAGCCCCATCCCAAAATCATGACTTGGGGCTTCAGCAACCACAATGGCAACGTGAATTCTACAAAATTGCGCGCAGTAAATCGCTGAGAATAAAAATGCCCGGATACAATCCCATCCCGAGGCCATGATCAACCTCCCAAACTCTAGGGCCCAAAAAATACTCAAGGACTTCTTGGGTGCTCTTGATTCTTGTTGCGTAAGGCCCTAATCGCGCTTGACAAGCTGCAACTGAAGTCCATTGGTCCAGAAGATGGAGCTCTATCTTCCATCCTTGGGTTTTGGGGAAAAAAGCACCCGTATAATTTCAAATATGGGCTCGTCAGCTGAGGCTTGCCTGGTTTGCCACTAGAATCCAAAGTCAAGAAGTTGCTTCAAAGCATGGGTTCATCGGCAAAAAAAATGGTGAATACTTGCGCGTTCGTCATACTAAAAAGACGAACGGGTATAGAAAATCATTCGGCTGTTTCTTTGATCCTTCATCGCATTTTTTGATCCCCAGATGTCCATGTTTGATTCGGAAATACCCGATTTTGATGCCGAAATCCTCACGTTTTCCTTTCCGATGGTGGAAATGCCCATGTTCACCCTTTAACTCCGCATGCTTCTGCATGCGTGAACATCTCATCAATGAAATCTCTAGTGTGAACCCCTTTACATAATGAATTAATTCCCCTTGTCCATTTAAGCACACCTAAATCCTCATTTTCTCCATTTTTCCGGTGAGAACCTCCTTGGTTCCTTCTTGGCGATTTTTTTTCACCCAGGCCACCTACAGCGCGGCCATTGTCGCTTGCGGCCGTGCCCTGCAGCTTTCACAGGTCTTGCGATTGGCGATGCTCGGTGGGCTATCCAGCAGCTGGGCTCCAGTCACATTTGGATGCGTTCCCAGCTAGTTCGGGTATTATAACCCATCCCCAAAAATATGGGGGTTTCCATAAATGGGGTGTCCCCAGTAGCTGGATGGTGTATAATGGAAAATCCATTTGTAAATGGATCATGACTATGGGTACCTCTATTTTAGGAAACTTCCATATTCTGTATGTAACTGGGGTGTCATTTGGTTTTAATTCATGTATTTACTGGAGGGATCAATGAGGAATACAAACCTGTCCCAACGGGCAATGATGACAACATCATCTATCAGCAGGATTTTAGCATGATAGCATTCTGGCGATTGAGGAATACAATGACTGTCTATATATGAGAAATACAATAGGATAGACATGGGAATCTATGGCGCCCATCCCCGCTTGACTAAGCAAACTGGGAGGGGTTGGGCTGCATACAGATCTAGGTTTAAGCATGTTTCGGATAACACGGGTTTACAATTTGTCCTACAGGCTATCTTTGAGCAGAACACCAAGTGGAAAGAGGGAATGCGATGGGCCATTTGGCCGACGATATATATAAAGATGGTAAAAAAGAAAATGTTGCATTTTAAGCATTGTCACTGCGGGATTAGCCAACAACAAAGGGGGTACATTCGGATATGATCTAAACGCCGCGTGTTGGAACCACAAAGCCACAAACCGTCTCCAATTATCAACGATTTCGGGAATATGTTTAATCATCCCGCCGAAGTAGAAGCTTACATACAGTGATAAACTACAAATTGCGGATGGTTCATTATGGTTGACCCACACTAGGTTGTCCATGTGGACGCAGCCAATAAGAAAAAGAATGGTGATTATAGTTGAACAAAAACCGATGGAGCGAATGATCGTTAAACCAAAATTCACCTTAAACACTGCCAATGTCCACAGCAAAGTAAATGGGGAACCATCCTAGAGACACGGAAGAAATTGGCATTAGTCAAGCAAGTGACCTCGGGGATAAAAACCACCAAAAGTTGGGATTGAAGGGCCCAATTGGGTATGGGTCAAGCCATCGGGGTAGGATGGACGTACACCTTCAACGTTCTTCAGGGTAATGAAAATAAGATTTTGTGAGTGGGGCAACAATGAATGGAATGGAACCACAAACCGACAAAAATTAGGGTATTGAGATCATTATTCGTATTTGGTGGTTGCTACCACCCAAAACAAAGAGCGTTAAGTGTCAACACAACAGCGACTGGCTACCATACGCAGGCGTCAACCAATGGGAAGGCGGACAATTCCAAGGAGGGTCCCTGATTTTTGGGGCTGGCAGCCAGAATGCCATGAAAAAAATGTTTTGGTTGGCTGGTTGGTCGCTGCAGGTTTGCGCATGTAAGGAACAACCAAGATGGGGGGAATAAAATGATGGCAAAAAATCAAGAGCCGGGAAAAATAAAGCTGGCACCATCAAAGCCAATACTACAGCCAAAAATGAGCCTTGAATATGCCTCTCCGAACATGGTTTGCTGGTCATTTTTGTCTTGAAATGTTGTTTTTGGGGAAAACGCAGTGTTTATTGGATATATGGCCGTTTGTGGTTTCCATATTTCAAAACATTGCCTGGTGTTCACCATGTTTGGCTCATATTGAAAGGCTACCAATATCATCTCATCCGTGGTCTCTTTGTAGCCTTTTCTTTTCCATCCTAGGGTGATGATCCCAGTTAAGTTTAGGGTTTCAAGAAAATGGTCCAACCATCAACCAGTCATATGAGATGCAGTGATGCACCAAGGACACTTGCTTGGGTTTGTCCCAACAAAAGGCACCACAAAACCCGACGGATTAGAACTTCACATCCCCATGTAACTTGTGCAAAACGGAAGTAAAATCCCAAATTCCCTTGCAAAAAGCATATCAAATTGCTGATTTTGTCTATGGCCCAAGAATTCCCAGATATATTTCCATCATATCCCGCCGTAAAATCCGTCTTGGACCCAACGTTATATAGACACCTTCTTGCCCCTTTCTGAGGTCCCAAACCATGCCATCGCTTGTGCTGAGGTCGTAACGCGGCCATTTCCATCCTGACCCGCAGCCGCCAGCCGCAAGCCCATCGAGAAGCCCTGCAGTTGGCAGACTCCCTGGGCGATCGTCAAGATGTGGCGACTTGGCTGCAGTTGCGGCGTGCTTGAAACGATGGGGAAGAAGGGATGAATGTGGGTATAGAACCAAGAAACATTGAGCTGTTCGTGGGTTTGACCAAGAAAAGCATTGTGAGCTGAAGGGTGGATTCGTGGGCGCAGATTTGAAATGGCACCCCGTCATCACGCCAGTGATCCTTCAAAACAAGTGCTAGGTCCTAGGTGTTAGAGGGGAGCCGACCAATTACTGTTTTGGGTTAGTTTGAAATTCACAACCAGGCAACTGGCCAGCTTGCAAGCACCAGTTCTTGACTGACGGCCGCCATGGATAGTGCCGATTGAAACATGTCCAACACGCCAGAGTTGTCACACCACAAGGCATGTCAGCCGTGGTATGACCGGTGACCATTTTAATTGACAGGTCACTCACACAAGCCTGGCTCACACCATCCCGGCACAGGACAAGTGCGCTGGGTGGCGTTTGGGGATGGGACTGCCATTCACTAGAGAGAAGTTTGGATAGCGGGGTACGAACCATGAGATGATATTTTGCAGGTAAAGCCAACAAGACTGAGTGGAATGAGTGTATCTCCAGTGACAGGTTGGTAGCTTCAAACATGTTGGCTGCATCCCCTCTAACCTTCCCAAATCCTTGCGTAGGGCTAGTGTTTCTGAACAGCGTACCCTAAAACCCTGAAACTCTAAACGCTAAAACCTTAAGACCCTAAAGCCTAAAACCCTAAATCCAGAAGCCTAAAATCAAAATCGCTCCGTATAGCCAGGGTTTTCGTTCAGCCTCTGCGTGCAATACATGATATTGTTTGGGCTTGCTATTTGGGCATGGGCGAATGTGTGGTTTGAAGGAAATATGTTTCGTTGTCTATTCCCATTGCTGGGATGATGATAAGACAGCGACTTTTGCCAGGAAGAAGCAGCAAACGCACAAACTGACCGAATCGATTCTACATTCCGCTAAACCAAAGGGGCAAGATAGCCCAAACACCATGATAGACGATCAGAACATGTTGGCTTGTGACAAGGTTGCAACCTCCCAATGAAAGGCGCATGGTGTGAAGCTGAAGCCAATAAACCCTCGTTGGCTCACGTGGCAGAATCCCACCAAGTAGTGACCAGTGGCCTTTTGATTGGACCCTACCAAAGTCAAGCGGCCCGGGGTTTTGGCTCACCTTACAGCAGGTAGAAAATAGAAAATAGAAAAGTTGGAACCCGGAAAAATGCAGTCAGCATCGTCCCGTCCAAAACATCTTGGAAAAGGTGTTCTTCTCTTTTGGGGGCCCTGGCAGCTGTAACAAAATGGGCCTTTTGAAAACCACCACTCGGGTATGCCCTTCAGTGCAACAGCAGCTAGCCACAGGACTTGCTTGTCTCGTTGCGCCAAAAGCGTTTGGAACCCAACCGGCTGACGCTGCGCGCCCTACGGTCTAGTGCACGGCGGGGCAGTGCGCGTTCAAATGGCGCAGGTGGAAAGCAAAGCCTTGAGGGCCGATGGGGTCCGACTCATGCAGTAAGAGCTTTGCATTGCTGAGCATTACCAACAAAAATTGCCAAAAACGATTTTTTTCCAGCACATATGTGCTTTGCCAACAAGAATGAAGGGGTGAACTACCGTCAAATGGGCATATCGCAACACGACTTGGTTGATAGTTTCAAGTTTCAAACACAGTTTTTTGTTTTCTTCATCTTATTTGAGATTATAATCCCAATCGGTTTGATCTTTTTGGATGGGTTGAAAGCAGCAACCAAGATTGTTGTTTTCCCCGCCACATGAAAACCTTGTCTATAAAGTTCAACATTCCCATTTTGCGGCCTTTATATCTTGTGCCCATACCTGGGACAAGATTGAACCTGGTCAAGAAGTTGAGACATCAGGCTCAGAACATGCCAGAAAGGAAATTCATTTGTTGGTCTTTTGCCTGTGTTTGTATTGGAAAAACACTTTTTGTTTGTATCGAGAATTGGTGATCATGACCATTGCCTTTCCAACACAAAAGTACAGAGGGGTAGTTCAACAGCAAAAAAGGAGGAAAGTCAAGAACTACGCCGTAACGACCTCCATAAGTTCATGGATTCCGGCCACAAAAATTGGCAGGTGAACCGCCTGGAGCTTGGGCCCTTGCCCTTCAACACCTCCCCAGTGATCATGCTGAACTTGGGGCACTGGTCGCCTGGCGAACGGGAATATGATCATAATCCATTGGACTTGGAGGTACCCCATTTTCGGATAAACCCATTTGGGACAAGTCCATTCAGAAACGATGTAAACTGAAGATGGTAACCAAGAAAAATCCTTGGCTCATACCCCCAACCAAGTGTGTGAAAACATCCTCCCAGTTAACATATGTTCACCCCTGTGGTGCCAGTCATCACCCAGAGGATACGCGGTAGTATGAGCAATCGCAAGCTTCAGAAATCACAACCTGCCAACCTATCGCAACATTGATCCCTGCAAGCCACATAGCTGCCATGGGTGTTTACCAGTTGACCAGCACCATATTTGTCCCAGTTTGATATGATGTATGTCATGTACATGTATGTACAGCTTTTTACGCATGGATATCTCCCATGTTTCTGTTCTCAACATAATAGCTGTTGGGCGATTAGGTTCCCAATTTGGTTGGTGAATTTCTCTATGGTTTCTTGTACATGCTTCACTTGGTAACTCATCCACCAAGTCTACACGCACTGGTCGTTCCACTGATGGCCTGTTCCCACTGATTGATACAGGGTTCGTCCCAACATTTGTCGGTGGGTTATAGCACGTGTTATGCTGCATCTGCCGGTCATTTTCCAAAAGAACGTCAGACATACATATGGAGCACTAAAGCACCATATTGCTGACTTCATCCCCATGACATGGACCTTCCACCAATTTAATTTACTCAACAACTGACCATAAATTGGTAGTTTGAGAGGCTTGTCCACTGCCAGTTGGAACCACTTTTCAATGTAGATTCATATCTGTTGAAACTCTAATCGCTAGTTTTTGCGATGGAAATCTCCTTGTCTTCACAGCCAAACAGCCAATTTTTACCGCCAAGGCGTTGGGCTGTGCCCGGGCACATCGTTGGCGTGCAGCGCTGGGCTGTGCTGCCCCACGGGCGTTGGGTGCACAGATGGCGGCCGGCTACGCGTGTCAGGCGGGGACATGCCAGGAATAGTAGCTGGGGGGCTAGTAAACTACCAATAGTCATAGTGACCCAATTATTTCTTAGCTATTAGTGATTTTGTTAGTTAACTTTGGTAACTGTAACCCATTTACAAGTGGGACAGACAAAATTTTAACCATAGTGATCCAATAAGTGTTCAATAACCATAGCTTTGATCCATTTACATGATTATCCGCGAAGTGGGATTCAGCAACCAGGGTTTTTGACCACTTGCTAGGCGGGATGATCCTCCAAGTGGGATGCTTGTGGTATCCAATAGTTGCGTTTAGCTTTGATGGATTTCAGTAAATGGCGAGTAAAATCTTTTACCAATGGTGAACAGACCTATTTCGAGGGAGTCGGATTATGCCACTTTTGAGGACTTCCCCCCATTTCTAGTAGGCACAGGGTCCATAACTTCGAGATTTTTTCATGGCCATGTTCATCAGATTTACTCAATGGCTGATCCACATGCTTTTTCCTCACCGAAGGAAGTTTAGAAGCTAAACCTTCCGACAATATGGACAGATGCAAAAGCACAGCCATGAAGGAGGTCAGACGATGGAGACAGTCAGAAGATGAGAAAGTCAGAAGAGAGAAGATGCAGGTGCGCGAAAAGGTAGGAAAGTCGCGAAACGCTGTGTTTTTCGAATGTTTTGTGGCTCCGGAGGGTCGAAAAGTAGGCTCGCAAAAGCGGCGGGTGCAGAGACATCTGGTGAGATGAGAAATCAAAAATTGCACGCGGTTGTGGCGCGAAGCACATTTGGAAGTAAAAAGTGTTAAAGCACTTCAGCGTCGGACCGCTTTTGGAAGTTGCGATGTGGAAAAAGTGCACGCCGTTGTGGCGCGAAGCACATTTGGAAGTAAAAAGTCTCCAAACACAAAATGTTTGGAGCACTTTTGGAAGTTGCGATGTGGAAAAAGTGCACGGCGTTGTGGCGCGAAGCACGTTTGGAAGTAAAAAGTGTTAAAAACGGTCACGTTCGGAGCACTTTTGGAAGCTGAGATGTCGGAAAAGTGCACGGCGTTGTGGCGCGAAGCACATTTGGAAGTGAAAACATTAAAAAACACTACATGTTCGGACCACTTTTGGAAGTTGAGATGTGGAAAAAGTGCACGGGGCTGTGGCGCCAAGCACATTTGGAAGTAAAAATCGTAAAAAACTGAGGGTCTCGGAGCACTGTTGGATGTCCAGACGTCGTTTTGTGTGGCAGGCGCAAGGGATTCTGCACCTTGTCAAAAGTGAGCTAAACGTGTGGGTTTTGTAGCATTTTCACAAACGATGGCAGGTGTGGGACATTTGAAGAGGATCTGCAAAGATGCATTTTTCGTGGCAGGGGCAGTACAAGAGACATCTCAAGCAGAGATGTTAAGAGGTCAGGGCGCTGATTNATCTGCAAAGATGCATTTTTCGTGGCAGGGGCAGTACAAGAGACATCTCAAGCAGAGATGTTAAGAGGTCAGGGCGCTGATTTCCTGAGAGGGGTTGCATTTTGGAACATTAGATCTTCAGGTTTGTTAAAGTCATATTGTGTGACAGGTGCAGTACTTTAGAGACATAGCATGGAAAAATCGCAAAACGCATTGGTACGAGGCCGTCAGCTGCACACTCAACTTTCCATTTTTGAAGGAAGCCTCGCAGAATTGCTTCGTTTTTGATNAAATCGCAAAACGCATTGGTACGAGGCCGTCAGCTGCACACTCAACTTTCCATTTTTGAAGGAAGCCTCGCAGAATTGCTTCGTTTTTGATGTTGTCAATTTTAAAAATTGAGGAAGTCGCACAGAATTGCTTCGTGTCGGAATGTTACATTACAACTACCACTACCACTACGACTAAAGCTACAACTACAACAACTAAAACTGCAACTACTACAACTATAACAACTACACCACAACAGCCACTACAACTACAACTACAACAACTACAACTACAACTACAATTACAACAACTATAACAACAACTACAACTACAACTACTACAACTACTACAACTACTACAACTACTACAACATCAACTTCAACTACAACTTCAACTACATGACAACTACCAGTAGTACCGCACAAGGCGGTGGCGGAAGTTTCAAAAATAGGAAACCAATAGGAGAGGTTCGTTGCTGTGACTGATGGATGGCAGAGCGAACCCACTGATGGACCGACAAGTGGTTGGAGGCAGCGGAGTGTAGCTGTAATGTAGTGTAGTTGTAGTTGTGGTTGTAGTTGTAGATGTAGTTGTGGTTGTAGTTGTAGTTGTAATGTAGTTGTAGTTGTATTTGTAGTGCAGTGNGGTTGTAGTTGTAGATGTAGTTGTGGTTGTAGTTGTAGTTGTAATGTAGTTGTAGTTGTATTTGTAGTGCAGTGCAGTGTAGTGTAGTTGTAGTGGTTATCGTGGTTGTAGTTGTAGCTGTTGTAGCTGTAGTTGTCATGTAGTTGAAGTTGTAGTTGTAGTGGTTGTAGTTGTAGCTGTTGTAATTGTAGTTGTTGTAGTTGTTCTGGTCATAGTTGTAGTCGTAGTCGTAGCGGTAGTTGTAGCTGTAATGGAGTGCAGTGTAGTGTAATCTAGTTGTAGTGTTTATTGTGGTTGTAGTTGTTGTACTTGTAGCTGTGGTTGTTGTAGGTGTTGTAGTTGTAGTTGTAGCTGTCATGTAGTTGAAGTTGCTGTGGTTGTTGTAGTTGTTGTAGTTGTAGCTGTAGCTGTTGTAGTTGTAGTGATTGTTGTGGTTGTAGTTGCAGCTGTAGTGGTGTAGTGGTAATGTAGTTGTAGTTGTAGCTGTAGTTGTTGTAGGTGTTGTAGTTGTAGCTGTCATGTAGTTGAAATTGTAGTAGCAGTAGTAGTAGTAGTAGTAGTTGTTGTTGTTGTTGTTGTTGTTCTAGTTGTAGCTGTTGTAATTGTAGTGGTTGTTGTGGTTGTGGTTGTAGTTGTAGTATGTTGTAGTGGGTATTTGTAGTGGTAGTGTCATGGTAATGTAGTTCTAGTGGTAGTTGTAGTGGTAGTTGTTGTGGTAATATAGTTGTAGTTGTGGTCGTCGAAGGAAGTTTAGAAGCTAAACCTTCCGACAATATGGACAGATGGAAAAGCACAGCCATGAAGAAAGTCAGAAGATGAAGAAAGTCAGAAGAGAGAAGATAAGAGATGAGAAAGTCAGAAGAGAAGAGATGCAGGTGCGCGAAAAGGTAGGAAAGTCGCGAAAAACTGTGTTTTTCCAATGTTTTGTGGCTCCGGAGGGTCGAGAAGTAGGCTCGCTAAAGCGGCGGGTGCAGAGACATCTTGGGAGATGAGAGATGAAAAGTTGCACGCCGTTGTGGCGCGAAGCACATTTGGAAGTTAAAAAGTGTTAAAAACTGACGGTCTGGGACCACTTTTGGAAGTTGCGATGTGGAAAAAGTGCACGGCGTTGTGGCGCGAAGCACATTTGGAAGTAAAAAGTGTTAAAAACTGTGGGGTTCGGAACNAAAGTGCACGGCGTTGTGGCGCGAAGCACATTTGGAAGTAAAAAGTGTTAAAAACTGTCGGTCTCGGACAACTTTTGGAAGTTGACATGTCGAAAAAGTTCACGCAGTTGTGGCGCGAAGCACATTTGGAAGTGAAAAGTGTAAAAACACCTCATGGACGGACCACTTTTGGAAGTTGAGATGTCGAAAAAGTTCACGCCGTTGTGGCGCGAAGCACATTTGGAAGTGAAAAGTGTTAAAAACTGACGGTCTCGGAGCACTTTTGGAAGTTGAGAGGTCGAAAAAGTGCACGGCGCTGTGGTGCGAAGCGCATTTCGAAGTGAAAATCGTTAAAACGTGAGGGTCTCGGAGCACTTTTTGACGATTCGATGGCCATCCGATGTCGAAAAAGTGCACGCCGTTGTGGCGCCAAGCACATTTGGAAGTCAAAAGTGTCAAAAACTGATGGTTTTAAGCAAATTTTGAGATGTCAGTTAACTAACTGAACTAGCAACTTAACAACTTAACCACTGAACAATTGAACAACTTAACAACTTAACAACTTAACAGCTTAACCACTTAACAACTTAACAACTTAGTTAGTTAGTTTGTCAGTGAGTTAGTCAGTTAGTCAGTCAGTTAGTCAGTTACTCAGTTAGTCAGTTAGTCAGTTAGTTAGTTAGTTAGCTAGTCAGTTACTCACTTAGTCAGTTCGTCAATTAGTCCGTGAGTCAGTTAGTTGGTTTCTTAGTTAGTTTGTTGGTTAGTCAGTCAGTCAGTCAGTTAGTCAGTTAGTCAGTTAGTCAGTTAGTTAGGCAGGCAGATAGATAGACAGATAGATAGGCCGACGCTCCAACCACCNTCTGCTCTGCCATCCATGACTCACAACAACGAACCTCTCCTATAGGTTTCCTATTCTGAAACTTCCGCCACCGCCTTGTGCGGTACTACTGGTAATTGTACTTGTGCTTGTGCTTGTACTTGTAGTTGTGGTGTAGTCACATCCAAACTTCAAAAATCGACCCAAAATCCCCAGTTTTTAACACTTTTGACGTGAAAATGTGCTTCGCGCCACAACGGCGTGCACTTTTTTGACAACGAATCGTCATCGAATCGTCAAAAAGTGCTCCGAACGTGTTTTTTTTTAATGTTTTCACTTCCAAATGTGCTTCGCACCACAGCGCCGTGCACTTTTTCCACATCTCAACTCCCAAAAGTGGTCCGAACATGTGGTGCTTTTAACATTTTGACTTCTGAATGTGCTTCGCGCCACAACGCCGTGCACTTTTTCGACATCTCAACTTCCGAAAAGGTTCCGAACCCCACAGTTTTTAACACTTTTTACTTCCAAATGTGCTTCGCGCCACAACGCCGTGCACTTTTTCCACATCGCAACTTCCAAAAGTGCTCCGAGACCGCCCGTTTTAACACTTTTTACTTCCAAATGTGCTTCGCGCCACATCGCCGTGCATTTTTCCCACATCGCAAATTCCAAAAGCGGTCCGATGCGAAGTGTTTTAACACTTTTTACTTCCAAATGTGCTTCGCGCCACAACGGCGTGCAATTTGTCATCTCCCCATCTGCCGAGATGTCTCCGCACCCGCCGCTTTAGCGAGCCTACTTTTCCATCCTCCGGAGCCACAAAACATTGGAAAAACACAGTTTTTCGCGACTTTCCGACCTTATCCCGCACGTGCATCTTGTCTCTTCTGACTTTCTCATCTTCTGACTGTCTCCATCGCCTGACCTCCTTCATGGCTGTGCTTTTGCATCTGTCCGTATTGTCGGAAGATTTAACTTCTAAACTTCCTTCGACAACTACTACAACAACTACAACTACTACAACTACAACTACAACAACTACAACTTCAACTACATGACAACTACAGCTACAACAACTACAACAACATACAACTACAACAACTACAGCTACAAACACAATAACCACTACAATTACAACTTAATTCCATGACAACTACAACTACAACAACTACAACAACACAACAACTGCAACTGCAACTTCAAATTCATGACAACTACAGCTACAACAGCTACAACTACAACCACGATAACCGCTACAACTACACTGCACTGCACTACAAATACAACTACAACTACATCACAACTACAACTACAACCACAACTACATCTACAACTACAACTACAACTACACTACATTACAGCTACACTGCGCTGCCTCCAACCACTTGTCGGTCCATCAGTGGGTTCGCTCTGCCATCCATCAGTCACAGCAACGAACCTCTCCTATTGGTTTCCTATTTTTGAATCTTCCGCCACCGCCTTGTGCGGTACTACTGGTATGGGGGCTGGTAAATGCCTTGGCTGGGGCTTTCCAGCCTAACCTGAATGGGTAAACCTTGGTTGGGTAGTTTGAATGGGGAAACCTCTGGTTACGACTTGCAAACGCCTGAACTTGGACGTGCATCCCAGTTGCATTTAGCACTTCATAACAATAAAATAACTTAGTCATGAGAGTTGACCCAGTGAGATTATTTGGTGCGTAAACACTTCCTAGATGTGCGTCTCTCCGTTCCCTCTGGAAAAAATCACTTTTGGGCATGAAACATCCCAACATCACCTTGAATCTGATTGGTGGCATGTCCATTTTTTCCAGGTCAAGTCCAATAGACTTCTCATTTTTTCGGTTCCAGGTCTTTTAGGTCCAACCCCAACATTTCAGGCCGCTGGTCGCTGGCAGCTGCTGGCACCCGCGACCCACCGGGCCGTCCTGACTGCGGGCACCGTGGGGCAAAGCGGCGACGCTGAGATGGCATTCCTCGCGGAGGCCGAGGAGCTATGAACCCGTCATGGCTATCGGTTCAATTAAGATGGCTGTGGAAAAAATCATGATGTTTAATAGGAAGAACATAGGAAACTGATGATAATAGGAACATAGGTGAATCATGATGTTGAATTCATAGGACACTCATGCAACAATCATAGGAACATGTGCGGAAAAACATAGGAAATCACCAATACATGGAGGTTTTTACTAGATAAATCATCTATAAATGGACGAGTGTCCATAGCTATGTTAGTTTACAGGAGGGTAACTAAAATTACGTAGTACTATATATCTAGTATTAGTAATGTAGATGGTACTCATTGATGGCTATGTTAATGTATGTTTAAATTGTTGATATTACTCAAAGTTGTAGTTGAGTAACCACAAGGTGACAACCACTACTATTCTTAGTAGCCGGCACTGGTCTTGACTATTATTGTGGTAATGGAGTGGTTCACAAGTGACCATTTTGATAGGGTTGTTATTGTCAGACATGTATTGCTATTAGAGGCGAATCCCCAATGTGTTTAGTGGTGAATAAGTATGATGGGTTGCAAATCCAATCACAATTTTCAATACATTAAGTAGTGGTTTTGACGATAGTCAATTACCATTGCTGTAGTCAACCGTTGTGGCTACAGTTTATTGCTGCCATTGACTAGTGGTTTTCCACAATTAATAGTTTGGATGTGTTGTTACCAACCATCACAGATTGTCCTTTTTTATCATGACTATTGTTAGTTGTAACTCATTATTACGAAACATTGATATTGATGTATTGTTATTGGTTACCGTTTGCACCCTACATTGACCGATAGCCATTGATGGTTATTATTTGCTGGTACTATAATAGCCATGTTGGTGGTTCATGTCTTCTTTGGCCATGGGGAATCCCCGAGAAATTGGCGATGTTTGAAAATTCTGATCACAATTTGCCCCTTCCCCCATCGATATGAGCAATGCCAAAAAAAGATTGTTTAATTTGGTTTCCCCATAGAGGCGTGGACGCAGTCAGAGGATGGGGTCACTGATTTCAATGGGATGATCGAACCACCAAACCTGGTGTTTTTCGACCACAAATGTTCGTATTATGCAGCGTAGTTGTCACTAAGGAGGTTTTGTGGGGATCATGGCATCCTGAATGATTTCCCATGAAAAATCTATCCATAGTGGATGACGGGTCCAGGGTGAAAACTGCTTGGGACAAAAGGAACACATCTAGACAACCAATTCCTTCTTGGTTACCAGTCCTCCTCTTTTCCCATTTGGGGATGGAGAAATTGGAGCGAATACCCCAGAAAAAGGTAATGTGTATGGAGGAAATCTAGGGATCCCTGTTTATTGGTCATATCCACATTCCTCAGCCAACTGAAACCACTGCTGTTGGATGGGTTTGTCCTTACTTGGTCAGACGCGTTCTCCATGTAGTGGTGGGTGGTACCCAAAAATCTTGGAGAATCACAAGAATAATGTGGGGTATAGGATCATCAAAGATACCAGGGCTAGGGCCAATGATTGGCCCGGACCAAGTCACTGGTTCAAATGAATCCTTTGGGAGCTGTATGGTAGGGTTCTTGATCCACAAGCGCTCATCCAGCAGTCCTTTCACATCATCTTCGTTGCAAATGACAGCCATTTCAGGAGGAATCCCGCAATCTGGAGGTCAGAATCTCAGAAATCAGTTTCCGGTGTTAGTTGGAAAGATTCTTGCCCTTTTTCAATCTTGACACATTGACATATGTTGATATTTTGTGACATCTTGAGATAAAGCCACAGAATTACCTCAGATACCAAGAGATTCTGACGCTATAACCACCAGACGCCAGCAGAATTCAAACCCATACAGGCCATGTCAGTGGATAGTCCAGTTTCAGTGGATAGTAAAGGCCTGGTTTGAAAAACCAAATTGGAAGTAGCAAATAGATTGGTGTATGTCCAATCTGCAGATGAGGTTCCCTTAAGAAATTCAAGATGAAAACGCTTTGCTCTGCTACAATAGCAATTTTGCATCAAAATGATTCAAAATCGCTTTGTTCCAGTTTCTTTTCCCCTAAAGATGTTCGCATTCCCAAAAGCACGGATACATTGATATCATTGGCACCGGCACGTCCCACCCAGGCCCAACAACCTGGGTTACACCATCTGCTGCTATCGTGGTGTCTCTTGGATACGTATGGAGTTTGCGTCCAGAAATCTGGATAAACCTCCGTGAATGGCAGGTTAGTGGGTTGGCTAATTTCCTTCACACATGTGTGAACATGGTATCCATTCAAAACTGAGGTTGTTGCTGGCTTTGAAAGCTTATGTGTCTTCTGATTGAGAACGTGGAAAGGATCGCAGGTTGCCATCTCAATGAGGTTTGGTATGTGACTGGTAGGCAGCACCAAGTGATATGTTTCACAACAAGCTAGAGGCGTGAATGAGTCCTGGCAACAGTTTGCATGGCTGGCAGATGGGTTCAAAGGCGCAAAGGTTTCAACATACTCCGATCATTGTGTAGATTATATCCATGTGCTTGGTGATTTCGGATATTTCATATGTTCCCTCCTGTGTGGGATGACAAGCTGAGTTGCCCAGTATTTGCCATTCCACCAACCGTCATTTATTTGGGGTCACCACAGAGTAGCAGCCCCTCTTCGAAGGTTGGGACAAGGCAAACCTACAAAACCCCCTGCCAAATGCCAAATGCCAACCTTGGATCAATAAACCAGCCGTTTTAGTATGACACCATTGATACTCGGAATCATCACCATTACGGAAACCCACTGAGATCTCACCCGAGTATCGAGAACGGCCTTGGCCACATTCCAAAAGCGTCAGCATGCCAGGCGCGGATGGCTGGCCATTGGTGGGGAATTTAGAAATCTATTGTTTCCCGAAGCTTCACCAATATTAACCCAGAAAATCACGCACGGCATACGGATGATCCGCACTCGCAAACCCCAAGCACCGGTGGCGGGTATCTACGAGTTGGCACTAGTTGGGTACTAGCAACGACAATAAACTGCAAAACGACAGATCACTGTACTGACAAAATACAACGCTACAAAGGTGATCACTGCATCACGCAGAGAGGCCTTAGGCTGTCAAGAAGGCACTACAGAGTTCCCATCGCTAACAGATAGCCAGCAAGGTCAATACGGGTGATTGACACTGCAATGGCATTGAAAATATCACAGAGGGTAGCTACCAACTGGAGTGGTAAGCACACCATACAAGTATCAAAACAAATTGCATATCAAGGCCAGAAAAAATCATTCAGATTACCGGCCCCTTTTTTGACTGTTCCACTGGCTCAAGCTCCATTGACACATACCCATTGTTGTCCCGTGCTGTCGCAAGGGCGAAAATAAACTTTGCATATGCCATGATGGCCAGCGTAAAGGTCATGTGTAAATCTCAACAGCGTAAAAGAGAACTCCTCAAAATCACATTGCGAGCCGACTCCATCACGCATCAGTCAGACATACATCAAGACAAGCTGAACACTCACGGCAATAGCGTCCTTTTTTTGAACACCTCCACAGTATGTAGAACATCACAAGGACAAATCCACCATTTGCAGTAAAATGTCAAAGCAAAATCCCATAGTACATAGCAGGTGTCACAGGGTATGGCATGGCTCAGTCGGTTGTGAAACTGCAACACATTCCAGCTTCACCACGGGGAGGTCTGAGCCCAGAAGCTCCCAGAAAATCACAATTTCTATGGTTGATGTGTGTAAATATGTGTGCAAATATGTGTGTGTGTGTGTTTTTACTTACAGATAACCTTTCATAGATTTAACGTGGCAATAGAAAGTCTTCCATTTAGTTCGAGGATTATCCCATATTGTCGGATTGAAAGGTGGGATTTTCCATTGCCATCTTAAATTATCAGAGGGTAATGGGGTAAACCCAATAGCAGACCCAAATATAGCCCCTAATAATAAATAATTAGAGACTCAACCTACCAAAATATATATGGAACTTAATACGGGGGTATGTAGTATATAGCCAAGGAAGCCGGTATTTAATCAGGATATATAATGTCCATATAGTGCGATGATGGCTGGTGCTTTCAAAAAAGTGTCTATGTTCAACTATAGAAATGG
Organism: Symbiodinium sp. clade C Y103; assembly: GCA_003297045.1. Lineage (NCBI taxonomy): Eukaryota > Dinophyceae > Suessiales > Symbiodiniaceae > Cladocopium > Cladocopium sp. clade C. The sequence continues at coordinate 32,765 of BGPT01001820.1, read as the reverse complement.
GATGATGAGCGCATTTTCCAAGGCGGGTAAACCACCAATCATTGTTTTCATTCATGGTAACTACAAGGTACTGACTTCCTGCTGATTTTCTGTAAAATTGTGCATGGCTTGTTCTCGGACCACATTTGTACCATGATTAATGCTGTAAATATACCAGATGATGTAGCCACAACCTCATTATTTCAGCCCAAAATGGGATAACTGAGGGATTTGCTGAGGTACTGTTTGGTGGTTCCCCCATTTTTCATTGATCCAAAAATAGGATACGCCCCGGGTTACGGCAATTTTGGTGCAAAAAACGATCAATAATCTTAACTGGGGAAGATGTTCAAATTCTTTTTGGGGTATGGTTGTCGAAACTTCCGGATTATTTGTTTGAATGAGCTGGTATTTGGTTTTTGAAATCGGGCTTACTACATCAGATGAATTGCTCGGTAGTTCCAAAGGACATTTGGTTGGTGGTGGTTTCAAATATCAAACACATGAGGGTTCATCAACAGAAAGTGCATGGTTTATCCCATTGGATTGCTGTTGCTGTTTCCAAGCACTTTTTGCCCTTTTTTTGCATGCGCATCCTTGGGATGATCCACCAAATGAAGAAGCTACAGATAGTTCACCTTAATGTTCTTGGGATGGTTGAAAGGCTAGAATTTTGGGTTTACGAAATGTCCCGTGTAGACTGAATGGTTTGCCCTCCGGTAGTCAAACGTGGCAAGTGAAAATCCACCATGTATAGACGATTTTCTCAGCTAGCCACGTTTGATTACCCGAGGGTATCATTCAACTTCACGCTGAATTCTCAAAGATATTGCTCCGGCATATACGCTGAGCATGGCTGAGCACTCTTCGCCACAGGTCAGCTATGGGGCAAAAATCTAAACTGAGACATACAGATGTTTGTCCCTGTTCCATGTTCAACCCGTGGGGATATATCCCCCCAATTCTCTTTGGTAGAAATCCCATCTTCGGTGATGCAATTTTATCTCCATAGATCGCTGTTTACCCACCACACTTTGAGGGTTCCCCGTGACCCAGACTTAGGGATGAGATGCAGTTGGGGTGATGTTCATGGGAATAACCATGGGACTTTAACTGCATAGGTTGGAATGAAACCCTCTAGCTATGGCAACATTTACCGACGCAGCTTAAGTGAAGCAAATCCCCAGGTGGAAATAGCACACACCAAATTTGATTGATCATCCCCTTATATAAAACCTGCCGTGAATTCGGGATACTTTCCATCTTTTCCCCATCATCCATTGGCGATATATAGTTGCCCCTTATCAAACAACCCATTTGATGGTGTTCATTCCCAATTTTGAGGTGGCTATGCATCAATACATCCATAAAAGTCACATGTTTTGGCAGGCAAGACATCCCTGCAAGTAAACTACAGCTATCCTGATACGTAAAAACCAGGGAGGGGATTCCATGGGTTTTCGACCGTTCCCCATATCGTTTTTTTACGAATTTTAACAAAATCCAACACCATTAAAGAGGGTTATCCAGTGGTTCATCATCATTATTCCTATCAAAATCACCAAAATATGTGTCTTTCCCACTAAAATCACCGTAAAGTAGAGCTTCCTCCCCCATTTTGAGGTACCAAAGGAACCAGTCCCTGCGAGTCGCCAGGGGCCCTGCAAGTCCCGCGCCAGGTGGGGCGTCCTCGATCTCCTGCTGCCACCTGCGCTGAGTGGCACCCTTGGGCAATTGCGGGTGGCGGATCTCTGTGAGGACCGGCTATTGTGGGGAGGTTGTCATAAAAAAGGGGGTACCCCCAAATCATTCAAACTTAGACCATCTTACTGTTTTGAAACCCATCATTTTGGGAATCCCCCGTTCAAGAGACCCATATGTACTAACCACAATGGGGACCTTTGGGGATCTAAACAACAAACACGGAGGTAAAATAACTATAGTATGGTAAGATACTGGGGATACAATGGGACATGTAGGCAACTTGATATGATTTCGGCGTGTCTGAAAATGAGGTTCACCACTCGAATAGCTAGTTTAATCGGGAAAATGGTCATACACCAATGGAACAACACACACACACAATTTTCAGACAAACTCACTTTGCTGATGTCGATGATTACTTTTACTATTGCCACTATCAGTTCATTGTTATTACTACGGTGGCTTGTTCTTGATATGTCTATGATATTTTTTATTATGAACATGCTTAGTATCATTATCTTAGCATTGTTGTTATTGTCATCTTGATGATGAAGATGAGAAGCAGTAGCCAAAAAAGGAGACTGACCAGCTTCCGATCAAACAAACATCACCTGTGTCTAGCTGGTTGGAGGTGCCTGCAGGAAAAAACCCAGGTCGTTGTAACACCAATTCCCCCATGTTTGAGGAGATCGGTACTTCAGCCTGCAAGTTGCCGCTCTGCAAAAGGTTGCTGTTGCAGGCTGCATCGAATTTTTACCAGAATCTCAGGAGAATTTCCAGCAGTGACTTTCACCAATGGACCAATAGGAAATGAGGATAGTTCGACAATGATGGGTCAGTAGATGGTGATTGCAGGTTCTCACAAAAAGAGGTCACAGCCCTTGGTTCCCTTAGAAGTGTGCTAGCACCAGCCACCAGGCGTGAAAGAACCGGACTAAAGCCAGTGGAGTTTAAAATTGTGTTGAACACCGGCACTGGAGTGTCACTGCAACACTTGATTTGGCTTAAGATTATTGCATACTGATACTTGAACCATGAGTAGTTAAAAAACTATATCATTGCCCAAATCTCTTCACATTTTCTTGGGGATGGATGTACCGGTTTCAGTTTTCACAACAAAAGAACCCAGTTGACAGCTGGGACCTTGATAGTGGCATGTCCATTGGAGGAGGGACTTGCGGCTTTGGCTCAGCTTTCAATTCAGTTTCACCCACAGCTTCACATGGCAAATGGCTGATGCCCAAGCCCTAGAAAGGCAGGAGAGAAGCCTGGAAGGCGCGCCCGCAAGTTGCAGCGCAATTTGTTGGAAACCAGGGGGAGGAGACACCCGCCGCTCTTTTGTTATAGAAGATGGAGTTGTCAAGTTTTTAATGATGGGTTGTTAAGACGCCCAGAATTGGTTCCAGTGAAATCTCAAAGGAAAGTCCCATAACAATGGTTTTGACAAAAAAATGTTTACCTGTGAATTCTTCCTGTATTTCTTTCAATCAAAGTTTCAGCTGTTCACTAACTCTCACGGAACCCGGGTGGTCGATTGTCCGATTCTGTGAGGCGAGTTTGGAGGTCTTCATCTCAGCTGGGGTGTTCCAACAGTCGAACTGATTGGTCATGTGAGATCCAACCAAGTCATGGAAGTTTCATGAAATTTGCATATTATTGGGATAGCAACCATCCTACTACATCCTACTTTTAAAAACATGCGACATAGGATAGTTCCAATCAGTTGGAACCATTTGTATAACTGTCCTACAAAGAAACTGAGACCTAGTAATCTATGGATAAAAACAACCGTCTCTATTTCATTCTGGCTACTATTGTGACCTTACCGTAACCCAGTTGTATATGGGCAGTTAGATTGATAGGCTATCAACGGCAAACAGGTGGTAAATTTGGAGAGACAGGTATGGACCGGTATGGACCAAAATTCAATGTCAAGGGAACGCCTTGTCACTTTTTTGGATTTAAGTATCCAATTTTAGGGGTGCCCAATTTTGACCCTATACTCAGAGGATATCAGATGGGATGACATGACAATGTTCTGTAATGTAATTGATTTGATGTGCTGCTATCTTTGCCTCCAGTCGCGCTATGTTTTGATATGTGTTATGGCCAGCGAGTATAGATCTGAACAGCCGCATCTTCTAGTCTTGTAGGAATATCATTTTTCAAAGTCCGAGAGTGATCCCGAGAAAAAATCAAGTGGTGGCTGTGCCAAGAACTGCTGGGGTGTTTGTCCGATGTAGGGATTGCCATGGACCGCTCTCAACTACGTCATCTAAGATTCCAAGATAAGATGTCTCGCCTGTAGATCCAACAGCTCCTTAGGTATGCGTTGTTTTAGCTGTTTCCCGCCCTGCGCAGCTGTGCACTTAGGTACTGCAGATGGAAGTCTATCTGGAACACATACGTGGCAAAAGCCACAAGGAGACAAGCAACATGAGAACTTCAGGCACCGGTCCTGCCTGAGTTGGGCCGTATAGCGTCGGGATGGCACAGTTCATGGGCAACTCAGCAAATCTTTCATGACCAGTGGGATCTTTTCTCGCAGATTTCAGATTTGGCAATGAGATCATGTCTCTTGAAAAATGTCTTCATGGCTGGTTCCCCTTAAATGCATGATTTTCGATATTTGGTTTCATGGAAACTTTCCAGGAATGCTCCATAGTTTGGCTGGTTGTTTCGCCTGGTTTCTGATCGTCCCTTGAAGCAGCTCCCGCATCACAGGTATAACAATGTTCGCTTCCTCCAGGAACAGAATAAAGATGTCCGGCTCCCTGGAACGATCGTGGGACCAATCCCGACTGATGACGGATAGGTCTGTGACTGGTGTCATAGACCTGTGTCCTTTTGACAGCTTGATGGGGATATGAATTTTAATCAGCTCACGAAAAGATTGTTTGGGGACTTGGTGGATGATGTGTGGTAAGGAATCGGAGAAACAAGCGAACCAGCTACAGTTGCGTTTTTGTCAGGACATCCAAGGTTAGCCATGTACAGACTATGGGTCATTCACTCTCATTTTTTAAACTTAACTGCACGGATTTTTGGGTGATCTCCTCTATTTTTATGCTTGCTTGCCTTACCATACCCACTGCTCTTGCTGATATTTCTCGTGGTTTTAGGACCCAGGATATCAGTGACGCTCCAAGACACTTTCGCTTGTAGACCAATCACCAAATCAGGTTTGGTTCTCTACCATGTTTGCTGCTCAAACCCCTTCCCCTTGGTTTTTGTTCGTATCCCTATATTTCTTTGATTCCATTCCCATAGTATACTCCCCTTTGCGTTCCGTCAAGGTGAATCTCCAGTATCTCCAGTATTTGGTAAGATCCCTATATCCCATTTTACAAAATCTTCGTCCGCATTTTAGTTGTTTCACGCGTATCATGATTAATATGTTTAGTTCTACATCCCATAATTTTCCCATCATTATCCCCATGATATCCCCGTTATATACCCCCAATGTTCGTTGGTGAATCACTAAAATGGGATATTTGACATATATATATATATATACATATATAAATATATATACATATATATATATATACATTAATTAAGTGAGATACAACCAAGAACAGTGATATTTTTCATGGCATATCCCCATTTGAATCCCATGAATTCACCATTCTGTCACGGTGTTTCGCCACGACGAGTCGAGGCCACCAAAGCCTTGGATCGCGTGGAAGAAGAGCGCGACGAAGCCTTTGCGGCGATTGCACAGTGGGAGGCGCAGCTGACGTGACGTCGATGGAAAATGGATGTATTGCGGTTGTGGTTGATGATTTGTTTTGGATGATGATGATGATGATGATGATGATGATGATGATGATGATGATGATGGTGATGGTGATGGTGATGGTGATTGTGATGGTGATGGTGATGGTGATGATGATGATGATGATGATGATGGTGATGGTGATGATGATCATGATCATGATCATGATGCTGATGTTGTAAACCCAATGGTAAGATATAATTCTGTACTACATCATAATCATAAATTAGTATGGATGACATGACTAATGTAATTGTGATAATGATGTGGTAAGCCCAATAATGAACCATCCCCGAAATTGACATAAGTGGGTGGTAAATATCATCCGCAAATGGTATGTTGATTATTTTTATCATATTATAATGTGAAGATGATGGTTATTTTCGTTATCATTGTTATCAACATTATTGTGGTCAATCCTGCTGACATTGACGAGGAGGAGATAGTGAAACAATGAGATGATCGCAGATAAAAGGTGGGAGATGGTCTTACCGACCAGAACAGGATGTTCAGTGCGAGATGTTGATTGGTTTCCTGTAGGACCCCATTCAATCGATGTTTTTTGTGGCACTGTGATTCACTAAGGTTTCAGTAACTGTACTAAATTACAAAACTCCAACTCACGACTGATCATGAGAATTCCTGGCCCTACACACATGACACAAGCATCTTGAACTTTCAAGGGACGAATCATACCCACTGGTCATCAAAGATGATGTGCTGGAAATACCCCCCCCATAGCGATCATGTTTCCCATTACAGCCTCCATTTAGTGCGGGGACTTCCCATTGTTATGTTTGATTACAAGATAAGAGATATCCATAAAATCACCATGTCTCTTGCTGAAATCCCATTAGATCCCTCGTCCCCATCTTTTTTGGAATGTCAAGCCAGGAGAAGCGCCTGCAGATCCAATCGGACTTTGGAAAGCTGCAACAAGAGCTCGCGGAGACCGAGGACACACATGTTTGGATCATTCCCACCAGCTATGGGACAAAATTCTGGTGGGAAGATGAGTAGTATATCTATGTATCCATGTATGTAGTTAATTGTATATGTATATGAGAGACTCAAACTCAGTCAGTGGGAAATAGCCATCTAACAATGTGGTTTCCCTCACTTATGCTGGTTCATAAAACCCATTGGCTGATTCAATATATCTACCAAAAACCTAACAGTCATATGAATTTTAAACCATCTTCGCTGCATGTGGGACACCAACTTGTATGGGTTCAAATTGTCACACCCCCAAAATGAATGGATTAAAGCCACAAATGGTCCAACAGTATCCCAAACTTGACCCAGACCTGTACCCACGTGTTCCAGGGGATCCGGGTGGTAGATGTGAATGAGTTTTTCTTTGATATCGTTCAACTGTCAACAGAGCAACGTCCCACTAAGAATATCATGGTTTTAGAGGTAGCTAAGGCCAGGAGATGATGATCCAAGGTTGGTGGCCACCATATGGGGATGAACATCAATGAAAACCAGTTGTTCTTCTGTTCAGCACAAGGGGGTGCCCCATAATTTTTGCGAAATTGGTGTATACTCTGGGAAGATGATCTACAAATGGTGCGTTGTCCACGTCTATGTTAGTTTACAGGAGGGTAACCAATACAAATTGGGGGTTTATGGGAGATATATCAAACTAGTAAATAGGACATCCATTTTTATGCGTGTATCGGATCTTTGCTCCATAGCGACGCTGATGATAGGAGAAGTGCAATGTCTCTGCTGCAGAGATCCACAAGTTCCTTGGATCGCTGATTTTCCAGCCGATGTCAATGTGGTTTTTGATGTGCAACTGCTGATTTAGATGGTGGCTCATGCCAGGAATCGTCAGTGGGGTAGATCACCATCACCCCGGTTGCAAGTGACCCTACTTACCCTACTTATCCTATTTGTACCTGGGGTCACAACCCCTCACTGTTCCTGGGATGAGCCACCAAGTACGTGCCATTCCATATCTTTAAAATCCCCCATTTGACAATGTGATGGAGGATGAGCTTCCAATCTGACCGGTTTCTCGATGTCCATGACGGATTTCATACGTTACAAGCATCCCTGGTTCTCCTTCAAAGTTCCATAAGCTTATTTCACACAGCCAGCTATCCTCATATTTCAAGACTCTTGGAAAAGTGTATGCCGTTATATTACCGCTGATTTCTGGTGCAATGTGGCGGCTTGCGTCATGACCCCCATATCCCAGGATGATGGAATCCCTCTGTGTTTTTGATTCCACCATGGATTTTGACTATGGACATGAAGATCATGAAGAAGATTCCCCCCAAGAGCCACAGCAGAATTCCATTCCATGCTGAGGCGCGATGAGCAGATTCGAGTCTTGTCGGAACAGAACCGATCTCTCCTGGTCGCTTGGCTGCAACAACATTTCTCCAAAGCATAGAAATTTTTGATCCCAACTCATCATCCAAGTGCGGTCATTTGTTGATCGGCAAAGCAATGCTGAAGGATTGGTACCTGTATTTTCATCAGTAAACCTATAGCCGTTTAGCAAGCGATTCGGGGGGCTAGCGAAGCTTTCGGTAGAGGACTGGAACCCTGGCACCATTCTCAACCCCAAGGCCCAGCTCTGCAATCTCCAGCTTCCAATTCGTTAAATCCCAACGTTCAACAACTTTCAAACTTCAACCATTCCAAATGATCCAATTTCGGATGATCAAATCCTATGAAATCCCCATTTTGGATGGTGCAATCCTTGAAATCCACCGTGCCGTCAAGGACATGTTGGAACAGGAGGAGCTCACGGTGAAGGAACGACAAACTCAAATCGCAGAGCTCTCTGCCACGCAGGCGGCGATAGTGGGATTTGATGGAAGAACAGTGGGATTTAAGAGATTTATATAGTGAATGGATGGTGATAATAACAATGATAATAAATGGGATTTAATGGTTCATGGTGTTTTAATGGTATTTAATGGTGAGTTAATGGGATTTGATGGAATAATAATGGGATTTGCTGGGGATTTGATATGAAACAGTATGGTTATGTAATCCATTTAATCTCATTGCTGTGGAATATTATGGTTGGGATTTGATGCAATGGGATAGAGCGGATTATGCAACCAACCAATTTGATGGAATATGGGTTATATAACCAACTGCTGGAGATAATAATGGGATTATTTATGGATGATACAATCCGATTTTTTGATGGGATTTGATTCTTTGGTGGATGGACTGATAATGGGATTTGATGAAACAATTGATTATGCAATCATCCATATAGGAAAATGAAAGAATGCTGGTGGAATTGAAATTGTTCAATCTGTTTTGGCTGTGATCTGTTATCAGGTTTTGAACTTCACCTTGACAACCCAAAACTGTGTAGTGGAAACGATAGGAAGTGGAAATAGCGTATTGTCCAATAAGACTTCGCGTTGTACCCAGCATTATTTTGGTCTTGTTCGAATCTCTAAACCATAGAGCTATTTGCGAACCCGAAAGAGGCAAAATGTGGATCAACTCAAGCAACAGATTAACATGGACATGGTGCTGTGAAAATCAGTAGCTTTCCCAGTGGCAGATCCAGGGATTCTGCAGGGATTCTCCAAAAAAATCTTTGACTGCTTGAGTCGAATGTTGCTGCAGTACAGTTTTCAATGATGCATTCGGGTGTGTCTGAAAATGGAGTATACCCTCCAAATCCCCATTCGAATGGGGATAATGATCACAATCCATTAGTCATCATGAATAAACAATCCCCCAAATCACCACTTCTATGGTATGTTGACCATCCCCAGTCATGGTAGTTGTTGATGGCATACAGGCCAAGTTGCAGAAGATTTCAGACGACTACAACGTGGTCAAGGCGACTGGCAACCAGCAGCTGCTGGGAGCCTACAACGAAATCGCCAAGTTTGAAGAGGACCAAAAGCCCAGGGTTGTTGGAAAGGGGGCCGAAAATTGACGAAATTTAGGGGGGCCAACCACCAAAAAATGATGTGTATTCATAGATCATATTCAATTGGTTAAGAATCATGGTCAGTTTCCCTAGCTATCTAGGGGTCTCAGGAGAGCCGCTAGGTGGGTTGAAACCACTACTTACCCTGCAAAACAGCCCTGGGTCATAGCAGATCTGCGGCACCAGGAGCTTCGAAATGCTCAATCCGAGACGGGGCAGCTCAAAGAGGCACGCGGTGTTTCGGAGATGTTTTTGTTTGGAAGGATTTCAATGATAGTCCCATTATATTATCATTCTATTCCCAATATATCTATTTACATGTATTACCTTTCAATGATTTCAATGCAATCCATCCATATTTCGGAGGCCACCTTTAGGCCCATAACTGCCACAGGCTGAGCGGAATTTCGCCGCACAAGCCAAAGCTGACATCGAAGCACTGCACTCAGGGCCATGGGTGGATGCTCCGTGGGCCTCGTTGCGGGATGGTTGTTACCACCCATTTGTGGTGATATTGGGGTGGTTTATGCCATTGGGTTTGCCACTTTTTCAGCTCATATACCTACCCTTTAATCATCAAAATAGGTTTCAATATGTTTTGTCCAAATGGTTTAACCCTCCTAAAAGCTCACTGACTTGTCTATAGTTAGATATACCAGTAGTACCGCACAAGGCGGTGGCGGAAGTTTCAGGAATAGCAAACTATAGGAAAGGTGAGTTGCTGTGAATGATGGATGGCAGAGCGANNAACCCACTGATGGATCAAAAGGTGGTTCGAGCGTCGGCCTATCTATCTGTCTATCTATTTGCCTGCCTAACTAACTGACTAACTGACTAACTGACTAACTGACTGACTTACTGACTGACGAACTAACTAACAAACTAATTAACAAACTAACTAACTAGCTGACTAACAAACTAACTAACTGACGAACTGACTAACT